>CAKAOH010033333.1:0-32803 GCA_916701665.1 Sebastiscus tertius | reverse complement strand
CTTTCTAATATCCAGCAGGGGGCGACTCCTCTGGTTGCAAAATGAAGTCTGATTGTATAGAAGTCTATGAGAAAATGAGCCTACTTCTCACTTGATTTATTACCTCAGTAAACATTGTAAACATGAGTTTATGGTTTCAATCTCTAGTTTCAAGTCTTCTTCAATACAGCATGATGTTCATTTAGTAAATTATGGTCCCATTTAGAGTCAAATAGACCATAAAGCAGGGGGTGCTTGAGGTCGGGGCTGCCTTGTGATTGACAGGTCGCTACCACGACGTTGTCCGGTCTGGGAGTTGTCCGTGTTTTCGTCTAACAACTTTAACTCTTTCACAGTGTGTTTTCAGTTCATGAAAGTTAATTGTAACATTTTTGTCATCTAAAAATGTCTTATTCAGCATTCGGTTGTACTTAGCTCCACCCTCTTGTGTTACTTCCGGTTGCAATAAAAAACCAAGATGCCGAACTTGAGGCATAAACACATCATCCACTTCTTATATACAGTCTATGGTCAGATCGCACCTTCAGACTTGCCATTTAACTGCAAATTTGCTTAAAATTTGCTTGATAATTAAATGGAAACACAGCTTATAACTTTGTTGTACACAAAAAAAAGTTTGTTATTATTAGTATTTGGTGAGGGGGGGGCAGTAGCTTAGTCCATTGGGACTTGGCTTGGGAACCGGAGGGTTGTTGGTTCAAGTCCACGCATGGACCAAGTACTGAGTGTGAACTGGTAGCTGCAGCGGTGCCAGTTTGCCTCTTGGGCACTGCCAAGGTGATCACAGAAGTCATCAGGATTTGTCTGCGGGGGGCCAAATTTAATGGCAATATAGTAGTATAGTAGTCAATTAACTCTGGACCAAAAGGCTGTACAGACCAATTCAACCGCTATCAATCCCCAGAGCAAAGCCACTAGTGTGGCTAAAAACTGCCATCATCATACTGGATTATGGCAATTTACAGTAACAACAGTAATTACAGAAATAATTACAGAAGGACTTGTGTTCAGATGGGAGGAACAACAACAATGTACCATTGTTATTCATAGACCGTGGCTGCTTGAATAATTACACTTGTGGCAGAGCATTATGTGGTTCTTGAGGAAAAAAAGAGCTTGCTTTAAACAGTGATGAACCAGCAGCTGGGCTCGGCAGATACTGTGTGATCACACAGACACAACACTTCCTACATGCTGCATGTTAAACAAATGTGTAGGTTTCAGTGAAAAATAGCAACTGATGAAACTCTTTGGGGCACTGTGTAAATTGTCTCGTATTGCTATGAAAACATGCATACTGAAGTGATAATGATCAGATCAACTATCCACTGAAAAATGGTGCCAAAGAGCATTCTGTCTGACATAACCTGTCTTTGTAGCAAGTCTACACTGTTGAAAAAGAAATCTTTATTCTCTTAAAGGGGACATATCATGCTCATTTTCAGGTTCATACTTGTATTTTAGGTTTCTGCTAGAACATGTTTCCATGCTTTAATATGCAAAAAACACATCATTTTTGTCATACTGTCTGTCTGAATATACCTGTGTTTACCCTCTGTCTGAAACGCTCCGTTTTAGCGCCTTCTCTCTTTAAGCCCCCCTCCTGAAAAAGCCCAGTCTGCTCTGATTGGCTTGTTGAATCACTTGTTTTCTGATCTTGGCAGCCCACAAAAAACTAACTGGGTTGTCTTATTTCACAGTTGTGGGTTGGTATGCACTCCAGATACCCAGATGTATGAACACAAGCACTGAAAAGTGAGTTTTTCATGATATATCTCCTGATATGCCCACCCTGAGCCCGGTTCTGCTCCCGGTTTCTTCCCACTAATCGGGGAGTTTTTCCTGGCCACAGCGCGCTTCGTGGATCTTGTTGGGTCTCTAAACTATGGTGTACGGTCTAAGACCTGCTCAATAGATAAAGCGTCTTGAGATAACTTCTGTTGTGATTTGACGTTATACAAAAATAAATGTAATTTAATTTAATTTAATATTATGTCTATTTCTCAGAATTGCTTCTTTATTTTCATAACAACTTGGAAATTTTCCACAAAATGTTACACCTTTACTTTCAAATTTCAATTATTATTTCAACATGTCCTTAATATTCTGTTGTCGTCATGATTAAGATTCTTCATTTTTAGTCTTTTTTCATTATCTGTTCATCCTGTTGCCTTAACTTAACCCTTACAGGTTCTATATACAACATTCAGATCCATTAGATGTGCATTGGAGCACCAGCTATCCTGCTAATGCTAGCTACCTAAGACACATAGTAAGTAAGTAAAATATGCTTAGGTAGCTAAAATGCCTTTATCAATATAGGAAGGCCAACAGTTTCAAAGGGAGGAACTCACATACACTAAAAAGTATGCAATGACGGGCCGGCCCAGCTACGTAAACAAAGCACAGAGAAGCTCAGATTACAACACATACAGAGGGAGAGCGGCTCTAATTTACTACATCTTTAAATAGCAAATAGTTGTTTGACGTTGTCAAAGTTAATAACGTGTTAACGCTAATTCATGTTAGAGCCACTAATTTAATTAATGCAACTTGCGATTTTCAGGTTGTAGTGGGCTCAAAACCTAAGGAATCCATCGGTACCAACCATGTCATACTAGCTTGTCACGAAGGAGGTTAAATAACACTCCAAATTTATGCTAAATTTTGGCAAGGAAAAATTGGCATGGCCATTTTCAAAATTTGCATAATGCAAGCATATTTGCCCACTCCAGAGTTGATAAATCTACCTTTTAAGGTATATTTTGAACAACACTATGGACAATCATGCGATTAATCGACATTAACTATGGACAATCGTGTGATTAATCACCAAAAAATAATTGAATATATAATGCAAACCTTTTCATACATTTATTCTAATTTTGGCAAAAAAGAGTGTTTGGATCACACTGACCAAATTGGCGGACTGTGCAGAAGAAGATTTTGCTGCAGTCGTGGTTGAAGAATGTTCAATGAACCTTTTGATACTTTTTTTTTTTACAGTGAAACTGGGTCAGTGAATCCAAGCTCTCCTGCAGCTGCCGTACCCTGCAAAGATGCAAGAGGTGAGTGTTTGATACTCCAAAAATCTCTATTTATGTTAAAGTACTGCTTTAAATGTCCCTCTTTAGATTTGCTTAGATATCAGGGGAGTGATTGATGTTGGGGAATTGAGAAAGGGGGCAAACTAGGTCCCATGAAAAATGCCCGGGCCAGCCCCAGCTTGTCTCCTAATATTCAATCGGCCTGTCATGAAGATAACCTCGTATCATCTTATGGCAATCAGTTCAAGGCCTCTGTGATAATTATGACAGCTGACAGCTGTGATGACGGTTAACTTGAAGATAGCACTTTTCCCTGTTGAGCTTTCTGAGCGGCTAAACCCTTCTTTCATCTGGATCTCAGACAGAAGCGGAGCGTCACCTTCATCTATACAGACAGCGTGGTTTTGGCTGCGGGCCACGACTCCGTCTCTCCCTCCATCATCCTCCTTCTTCACCAAGTTCAGTAAGTCCTTAGGTTTCTTTTTTCTCTTAATCTAGTTGGACAAATAATTGGTCTAGATACTTCACCACAGTCTCAGCTCACCTGGTTCCACTCAATGTGATTGGCAAGTGATGTAAATTATTAAATACATTTTTCTTTTTTTTTGGCTACTTGGGGGCAGGGCAACAAGCTGCAACCACAGCACTATATTTTAGCACCTTTATAAGGTTTTACACATCAAACTTATGTGGGGCAACTTTAGCATTCATTTGGAGTTGTGTTTCTGACCACCTAGTGAATGTTCAACATTCACGCTTCTTTTTGTTGTTTTTTTGGGGAAGAACCTGGCTCGTTAATTGCTAAATGTTCCACTTTCTGCACCAGCTAGTCGCTAACTACTGTATGTCTGTCTGCCATCGGGGGCAGGGCAGGTAGTGTACATGCTTTATCAGAGCTTTTTGCTGAAAACTGTTGCGTGCTGCTGCTGGAAATGAGGCTGATGAGAGTGCTGACGGTGAATTAAAACAGTAAAATTACAGCCAGTAATCAGGGATGTACCGATCCAACTTCTTAAGTCCCGGTAGCGATACCTGGGCTTTGGGTATCGGATGACACCGAGTTCTGATCCGATACCAGTGTTTGATTAATAAGCTGTATACCTCACTGTGTGGAAGTGACTGAGATCATTCTTTTATGTGTGAGGAAACATCAGGCTGGACTTAAACATTGCGTTCCTAACTTTGTAAAACACAATGTGGCCAATAAATACATAGATATAAATTTACTGAATTGTTATTTATTATTAAAATAATAAATTGTACATCAGCAACTTGGTAAAACATCCTCAAAATTTTCAGGATTTTTTAATGCAGCAACAAATTGGTCAAAACTTAAACAGGAATTAAAATTCCAGTATTTAATGTATATAATATATAAACAGAGAATTGAATTGAATAGATTGGCTCCATTTTCACTGATACCCAATATAGGTATTTGAGTCAGTATCGACCCGCTATCAGATATTGGTATCGCTGCATCCCTACCCATAATACCGAAACAAAGAGCTGAAAGATGCTAAAACACTCCGTATAGCTGAGGGGAACACAGTCTCTGTGGATGGATTCGACCCTACGGTACACCACGTTTCACATAGCATGTCGTCATTTCATTCATTACTATAAAAAAATATTGCTAACTTCTTTTCAGAGAAACTGGACATTTTAAATTTATTCAGATTAACATTTTTTTTTTTTGCATTTGGGCCTTTATAAAAACAGAATAGCGTTTCTAAACAAATGAATTAAGGAATGAACAGTCCAAATAATTTGAGGACCGGAGAAACCCCGCAGCTTCAGCTCTTAATTAAAATCTACATTTTACTTGCCCCACTGAGGGCCCCGGAAGCTTAATTAATTAGCATGGAACTACAGTTAAGCATGAGGAGTTTTGTTTATCTTGTCAGCCTCGGAGAGGGAACAAGGATACTGTAACACATTTGTGGTGACTAGCCCACAGTGTCTCATCTATCATCTCTTCCGTGTCTTCCGACAAGAAAAACCTGTGAATTATTCTCACCTGCTCCTGCTGTCAGACGTGCATCGTCTCTCACACCGCCGCGGTGTTGTGCAGTGCGCTACTCATACTCCCCCTTCATCTTGTCTAACCTCTCCCCTGAGACTGACAGAATCTGTGCGTATGTGTTTGACATGATTAGCTATAGCCTACATCTTGCTACCTCGCCGTGTTATCTCACCAAGGTTAAATGAATGGAATTTGTATTTGAAATGACTAATGCTTGAACCGACTGGAGAGAGCTGGCTGTACTGGGTGGTATTATGTATTAACATAGCTGTTGGTACCTGCAGTATAATAATAAAAAATGGTGTTTTTAGCATTAGTATGGTAAGAATATTATTGCTTTTGACACCAAATAAATTATGCATTTTACGAACGGTAAGAGCTGTTCAGCAAAAGATCTGTGTTCTTGCGTTGAGAGGAAAATACTAACTTTGCGACTGCATACACAGCGAGGTGCAGACCAGTGTGAGCTTCAATACATGTTGCACAACTCTTCTCCAGCACACCATGCTTTATTCATGATACATTTGCATCTTGCCCTCATCAGGGTGTGTTGTTTCCAGTTTTTTTATGGAATACTGGTTTCCCCTATGAAAAATATGTTTTTTTTGTGAGAAGAACACACCAAATGTAATGACTTGCACGGTAAATATATCATATGTGCAGCATTAGTTCCGTCTATTTTTATTCAAAAGTGTGTTCAGACTGAATGTGGAGCAAACTGTAGAGAAGGCATGAATCCATTCGCTGATGCAGCTGGATGCAATCAGATACGGATTTTTATGGTTTATGCAGTGCAAATCAAGGCTAGATGCATCTGTGTGATTTGAAAACGTGCATTGGAAATGTCTCAGCTTTATTTACTGTATTCTGAGTAGGGCTGGGACAATACACCTAACCCCCAATCCGATCCTATCACGATAATACACGATTTTTAGGTATTGCAATTCAATATTACGTTTTATTGTGATTTTTGTTAACTTTTTTAACACTTGACCATGGGAAACAGTTGAATAATACACTTCTAGGGAGTTTTACTTTGGAAAATCTCAAACTGAATACAGTAAAATGTTTTATTTTCAGCATGTATGTAGTCAGACATGAAGTCAAATATATCAGTCATTGTCAGGCATTATTTATTCAATTTTTTTTCCCAGCAACCCAAAAATCAAAGAATAAAGACATTTCCCTCACAAATTAGTGCTATTTTCTTTTTAATTTATAAGGGACATGTAATGTTTTATACTTCTGGTGAATATAATCCAATCAGTCTTATTTACATTTATGTATTTTGTACATATTGTACCGTTTGTTAACACTTTATTTTGAAAACCGGACGTAGTCACACGTGTATACTTCGCCACGTCCGTCTCAAGCTCTCCCGTCAGCTCCGTTCTCTTAAAACATCCATGGTCAGCTCCTTCGGAGCCGCTTGAATGCATTTGACATGAATGTCAGTATATGGACTACACATTACGGCAACACGACAACGTTTCCTGTCCATAACAGAGTTAGCATGCAGCTTTAGCCATGATGTCTAGGTCTGTTTTTCCCACAATGTGGGAAACCCAAAGTGTTTCCATCCTTTACTTTATGTGTACTGTTTACCACTTTGGATTTAAAATGTGAGGGTGCAGGTCGTATCAACGCGGACCCTCCGCCGTTCTCTACTTCATTGTTTCAGCTCACTGCGTTTTTTTTGTTTTTGTGAGGGTTACTAAACGGATATGATGTCACGTTACTCAGACTACAACAATCAAAGCCATATCTTCCTTTTACCTCCATATAGACTCAAATGAAGCAAATATTTCAATTCTGGAATTAAAAAATCAATTTCAAAATCGTAAAAAAAAAGAAGAACATTTTGTAACTTGTGTAGCTCAGGATTGACCATCAGACCCCACACACAGAGTTAGTTCAGAGACCTTCACTTATTTTGACAGGCTGTTATGTTAAGAGGAGTAGCCTTTCTCAAATTCAAGCTTCACATTTAAAATTATTTTTTCGGGGCCACACTCAAAATGTTCAGGGTTAAGCCCTGACAAAATTACCTGCAAAATATTTTCCTGGTATCCAGCCCAAATATAGTTTTAGTTTACTCTGTATATAAGAAGTGGAATTCCCTATTGGTTTGTGGACTACGGTTTGAAGCCTCAAGGTCGTCATTTTGGGCTAAGTGCAACCGAACGTTGAATAAGACATTTTTAGGCGACCAAAATGTTACAATTAACCTTCATGAACTGAAAACACACTGTGAAAAGGTTAAAGTTCTAAGACGAAAACACGGACAACTCCCTAAATGTACTAAATGAACATCATGCTGTATTGAAGAAGACTTGAAACTAGCGATGAAGTCATGTTTACAATGTTTACTGAGGTAATAAATCAAGTGAGAAGTAGGCTCATTTCATAGACTTCTATACAATCAGACTTCTTTATGCAACCAGAGGAGTCGCCCCCTGCTGGCTATTCGAAAGAATGCACGTTTAAGGCACTTCAGCATTGGTTTCACTTTTCAGATCCAGAGGTTGCCGCCTGGTTTTATGTGCTAGGAACATCCTAAATGGCCTGATGCCCTAAATGTAGAGGTCATCAACAGATGTCACAGCCAACAGTTTTCATTGGAATTACTTTCTATTGAAGAAATAGTCCCTATAAAAACTGTTGTTGTTGTTGTTGTTGTTGTTGTGCTGCTGCCAGAGGAGCAGCTGTCTGAGTTTACTCTGAGCAGTAAGTCACTAAAAGTGTCTGAAAAGTCACCAAATCCTGCGAGAAAGTCACTAAGTTGGCAACACTGTGTGTGTGTGTGTTTATTATTCACTACTAGTCCGTCTTTGGGGATGGAGGCTCGTCCATGGCGGGCACAGGTGACTCGGTGGGTGGTCCCAGCCCATCCATGCCACTGGGACTGATTTTGACTTCACTTGATCTTGAACTTTAGAAGGATTTATCCCCTTTTCCAAACTCAAAAAAGAAGGATATTGTGTAGACAAGCAGTTATTTCACACCAGTATCCAAAGTGGCTCACTGGAAGCTCGGCAGCTCTCGTTCGAAGTGCTTTTGAATGAATTACTCTCACAAAACAATACGTGCATTTTCTGCAGCGATGGGTGTGTTGTACCAGATTGTATTTGTCAATTGAGAGTTTGGTCTCAATTTACCAATCTACATTCATGTCCTCATCTGGGGCCACAAGCTCTGGGTAGAGAGGGAGAGTGAAATTGAAAAATTGAAAACGCAAGAGGCCAAAATGAGTTTCCTTTTGCAGGTTGTGTGGTCTCACCCTCAGGGGAGCTAGGAGTAGAGCCGCTGCTCATTCACACTGAATGGACCTGATAGAGGTGGTTTGGGTACCTGATCATGGCCTCCTGTACATCTCCCTGAGGTACTAGTAGGAGACTCTGGGGTAAAACGAACACACACTGGGATCTGCCTCAGGATCCCTCAGGAGAATCTGGAGGTTATGACTTAAATAAAGGACGTCCGGGCTACTTTGCTTGGCAGCAGGATGAATCGATTGTAACTCAATAGCAGGGTCTCTTTTAGGTGTCAATGGCCTATCATTAGAGAGAGAGAGATGGAGTGGGATAGAGATGACAGAAAGGGATGCTCTGTAGTGAACTAAAAGCTTGCATTGATACCCTTTGTATGACAAGACATTTAAAGAAAAATAAGTTTATGATTATGTTTGCACTACTTGAATTTTATTTTTAAGCTCCACTTGTTTTGTTATTATCATTTTTTTTTTTTAAAGGAACAGTGTGTAACATTTCAAGGGATCTGTTAGCAGAAATGTAATAAAATAATATTTTTAACTATGTTTTCATTGGTGTATAATCACTTGAAACTAAGAATCGTTGTGTTTTCGTTAGCTTAGAATGAGTCCTTTATATCTACATAGGGAGCGGGTGCTCTTCACGGAGTCCGCCATGTTGCTCCTCCATGTTTCTACAGTAGCCCAGAACAGATAAACCAAACACCGGCTCTAGAGAGAGCCTTTTACGTTTTTACGTTACCTGAAGGCCACTGTAGTTCTTCGACACACTTGTGAAACTGCGGTACCGTGAGCCGCAGAGTGCAAAACCGTGGTACCACCAGCCACCGTCTGACTTCCGTCCCGTCCCGTCATTCCCCCATTGATGGTTGTTTCTTACAGTAATTTATTCAGTCGGTAGTCTTAGTATGTTAAATAGGTTTGTAGGATGAGGTTTAAATTTTAAGCAAACCACTTTTTTTATTGACCTGACTGATATAATGTTTCTAAATGTCTGCTTCATTTGTTGAGTCTCATACTGTCAGCTGCCAGAGTTTTCAGACATAAAATACACACTGGTGTCTCCTCATCTCCCACTGCCTTTATGTTTATTTCTATTTATATAAATGTAATATAAGGTGCTGTTGGATTGCTGCTAGACCGCCCCATTACACGTGCATGCGGGAGAGAAAACTGTTTTTAACTGCAGTGAAACTGTTGTTTTTGAAAGGCTGTACGACAAAAAATATGGACTGAAGCAGAATATTACATTCAATAAAAACCATGGAGGGAATTTTGGAAATAATTACGATCTCTCTTTTTTCAATACATTTTGACTGTTGGACTGAGATAATTACTGAGACGGACGGAGCGCCGCATTGCTCACTCTGTGTGTGTTTGAGAGAGAGGAGGGAAGAGAAGGTGGAAGGTTGGTAATGTTTCTGTAAGTTTCATAATAATTCAGCGTTATGAATGGAGCTACAAACTACTCTGTGTGGCTCTACTTTGTTACAGTCTGAGAACCACTGTCCTAAAGAATTAATAAATTAGTGTTGTTATGGTAAGGATGACCTCTGAGCGAGGCAAACGGCGTTACCATAGTTTTGCTCTCGGTGACTTGGAAAGGGAGGAGTGAGTGGATGGGTATTCAGTTGGTTGTAATCTGCAACAACACCACTAGATGCTACTAAATCCTACACACTGTTTCTTTAATGTGGACAGTGAACATTTAAAAACACATCTGAAAATTCAGGGACCGAACACTTGCAATACTTCTGTGTTTTCACATTTATCCATCCGGCCTGAGTTAGCTGTGCAAGCAAAATATCCAGAAGAGAAAAAGTTCAAATGCTGAATGATTTGAACTTCAACAGGACCTTTGCTTGAAAGCACCTGACAGGATCTTGTATTATTTCAGCTTATCCATTACAGTGACTACCTGAACTGTTGGCTGTGCCCGTGGCTTCGCGTAGAGGTACAGCAGACTGGGCTGATGACTTCAGACCCTCTGGGGCCACAGAGCTGCCAGAGTCGTCTTCTACCTTCTGCTTCATTTTAGCAGAAAATGGTGACAAGCGTCAGTGCTGTGACCTTCTGTGACCAACAAGGTAATATGCCAGCGTATTATTGGTAAGGGACTTATGTAGATATTTGACATTACCAGAGTCTGAGACACGGTAGATCACGATTTCCTCTGAGAGTCTGCAAACTCCCAGAAAGGCTTTATTAAAAGGAGTGATTTATCTAATCTGGAGTGAGGAGCGATGATGTGTGAAACCATGAGAGATGATTAAACCTCTCTAGTGTCAGGGAGATGGTCCCTGTCACATCCTGCTCCTCGTCAGAATTTAAGGCCCTGCTGCCATGACATGCCGTCCTCTAAACTCAGCACTGTTCACCCATTTTCTTTTATTCCTCCCTTTGTTCTCTAATCCCCCAGTTGATGTGGCGGAAACACAGATCCATGAAATTAATTGCTGTAACGATTCACCTCGCAGTGGGTGAAACTGTCAGTTCATGTAACTTTTCACAAAACTTTATAATATCCAATGGACTAAATAAGTTTTTATTACTTACTAAGGACACAAATGAGTTGGTCAGTTATCGACCAGTTTGGTATGCCATTTGTCAAAATAACTTCAAGACAGGAAGGCAGTAAACAAAGATGGATGTCCTGCAGCTGAACAAACTGATAGAAAAGACTTCCTTTAATGAGTCAGCTCAACTAATTATGCACCCTAGGGGTATCTAGCCACGCATATACAGTATGCATACACTGTAGCCTGTATAAGAAGTGGATGTAGTCACCGTGACTTCACCCAGTGGTTTTTGGACTACGTTTTTGAAGCCTTGAGTTTGGCATTTCAGCCATCACCATCATGGTTTTTGACTGTCGCCATCTTGGTTTTGGCCGTCGCCATCTCGGGTTTTGACTGTTGCCATCAAAGTTTGGCAGCGCCATCTTGGTTTTTGACCGTCGCCAACTTGTTTTTTTGCCACCTGAAGTTACATGAGAGGGTGTATCTAAGATAAACCAAACACTGAACAAGACATTTTTAGGCAGTCGGACAACTCCGTGGTAGCGACCTGTCAATCACAAGGTAGCCACGCCCTAAAGCATCCCCTGCTTTATGGTCTATTTGACTCTAAATGGGACCATCATTTACTAAATGAACATCATGCTGTATTGAAGAAGACTTGAAACTTGCGATTGAGACCATAAATTCATGTTTACAATGTTTACTGAGGTAATAAATCAATCTTTTAGCAACCAGCTGGCTGTTAGAAAGAATGCAGGTTCAGGGCACTTCAGCATTGGTTTCACTTTTCAGACCCGGAGGTTGCCGCCTGGTTTTAAGAGCTAAAAACATACTAAATGGCCTGATGCCCTAAATGAACAGGCTCTAAACAGACCTCACTGCCAACAGTTTTCATTGAAACCACTTTCTGTTGAAGTAATAGTCCCTATAAAAACTGTTGACAGTGACATCTGTGTCATGGGAGATACCACTAAATATTATTTTTGGAATTTGTGAACTGGTTGGCATAAGAATTCATCTTTTTATGTTGAAGGTTATAGGTTACCACATCATACCAGGGGAATTCATGTTGAATAATATTCTCAGATTTTGCTTTTATAATCCATTTGATTAGTTCTAACATTAAATGTAGTTGGACTTTTCCAGTGTACTTACTTACAGTGTAGTTACTCTCACTTAACTGCCATGCTTTTTTTTTTTTCTAAATCTTGGCAAGACACAAACCACCTCATTAAACAATTGACTCCTTAGGTCACTGTGCATTAGTCACTGTCCACAAAAACACAGATCACAGAAAACAATGCTTTTAAGGAATACCTTTACAGTTTATCTGCCTACCACAGTTGTCAGGGGCAGAGTTCCAGTTCCTCCTTTCTGTCGTACAGTATAACCAACAGCATGTGAATGCAAAACATGTGCATGACGTGTGTGTGTGTGTGTGTGTGTGTGTGTGTGTGTGTGTGTGTGTTTATTTATGTGTCTGCATAATGAGGGCAGACTGCTGATCGCAGCATGAAGAAAGCAGGGTCTCTGTGTATAAATAATACAGCCCAGTGAG
Organism: Sebastiscus tertius; assembly: GCA_916701665.1. Lineage (NCBI taxonomy): Eukaryota > Metazoa > Chordata > Actinopteri > Perciformes > Sebastidae > Sebastiscus > Sebastiscus tertius. The sequence continues at coordinate 20,385 of CAKAOH010033333.1, read as the reverse complement.
ATTTTCATTTTCTCCCTGATTGAATTTGAATTGGAAAAGCGTCCTGTGGACACTGATGGCGAGGGGTGACGTCATACTGACAGGCAGAGAGCACAGTGAGAAGATATATCAAATAGATCAATCTATTTGATATATCTTCTCACTGTGCTCTCTATCTATCCATTTTCTAAACTGCTTACTGTTTAGGTTTATGGGCGGCTGGAGTCTATCCCAGCATGCATTGGGCAAGAGGCGGGATATTTCCTGGGCAGGTCGACAGTCTGTCACAGGGGGCAACACAAGTAGACAGATGCATTTACATATATGGGCAATGTAGTGCACTGTAGGGCTGTTTCATCCTAATCTGGGAACGGTTTACCTAAATGTTTGGTAATATGGACGCTTTTACCAAACTGAACTTGAAAGTAAGCTCCAGTTGAACTATTTTCCTAAGACCAGACTTGGAATCAGAGTGGGGTCACCATGATCACAGGGAGTGCCTTAATCATCCCAGGACCAAAAAACAATGTTTTTTATAGGGCTGTTAATCACATGATTGTTCATAAGTAATCGTGATTAATCACACATTTTGTATCTGTTCTCAAAATGTACCTTAAAGGGAGATTTGTCAAGTATTTAATACTCTTATCAACATGGGAGTGGACAAATATGCTGCTTTATGCAAATGTATGTATATATTTATGATTGTAAATCAATTAACAACACAAAACAATGACACATATTGTTCAGAAACCCTCACAGGTACTGCATTTAGCATAACAAAATATGCTCAAATCATAACATGGCAAACTGCAGGGCAACAAGCAACAACAGCTGTCAGTGTGTCAGTGTGCTTGTGGGTACCCATAGAACCCATTTTCATTCATATATCTTGAGGTCAGAGGTCAAGGGTTTTATAATAGCCATGCCTGTTTTTCCTCACCAAAATTTGGCGTAAGTTTGGAGAGTTATTTAGCCTCCAAGCTAGTATGGCATAGCTGGTACCAATGGATTCCTTAGGGTGGTTTGTTTACATGACATAACAGAATGCATACTAATGGATTCAGTGTGGACAGAGAGCGTCCGTTATAGTCGGACGCTCGCTTGCTCTAAGGTGATTTTTGAGCCCCTGTGTAGCTTCCCCGTCAATAATTACGCCAGGTAGATTGGTACAGACATTCATGGTTCCTAGATGATGCATCCTTATGACTTCTGCAAACTTTACTTTTCTTCTAGAGCCACCGTGAAGTTTACATTTGCAGCTTTGAGTGAAATGTCTCAAGTATTGGATGGATTGCTATGCCATTTGGTTCAGACATTCCTGTCCACCTCAGTGCAATTTTGCAACTTTACTGATCCATTAACTTTTCATCTAATGCAAAGCAGTAAATGGTAGCATGCTAACACGCTATACTTGGATTGTGAATGTGATAAATGGGATAGTTTTTTGGGGGTTTTAGAAATACAGACTACTAACTAGTTATTTCCTCTTTAACTAGTCAGTAGAGAGGTGCAGGAATGAGCCCTAAAGCACGGAAATGAGTTAGCATTTTAGGACTTCCGGTTCCCTCGTCTGGAAGTCAATGTTTTTTTTAATGGGTTTTTAGTTAGATGTCTGACCCCCATTCCCTGGTTTTGCAGGAGAAAAGGGGGGGAACCAAAAGGGACCAGCTCCAAGAGCAGAAGCCCCCAGAGCAGAAGACTTCTTCTTCTTATCATTTGAGAAAGGGGTATGGAGTTTAGTTGGCGGCAAAACAGCATTCTACTCCCACCTAACAAATTATACTGGTTCTTTCAGTTAAACTTCTTTTGCAGGATTAATACTAGTTCATTTGTTTCACATAATTAATTCTTCCATATTTGACATCTGGGCTTCATCTGCTACAAATAGATATCAGACACTCAGGACATAAACCACTGACTAAAACTTAATCAATTGAATTAAAATGGATACACAAACTGCACGACACAGATAAACCTTGTTGTCCAAACATGTAGGTATACGAACCTCACACAGACAGGCGTATACATGGTGATATACAGTATAAATGCGCTTATTACACAGTAAATGAAGGGATAAGATATCAAACAGTCACCAAGTGTGGATGAGAGCAATGAAGCAGATATGCGGTGAGTGTGTCTGTGACCACAAAGGAATGTGGTGCATGTCACAAATCAAGAAGGTCTTGTGTCTTCATCGCTTCTCTGAGTTTCAGGGAGAAACCCAGCATTTGACCTGTTGACCTGTAACTCAGAAACCTTTCACTTGGTCTGGACAGTATGATGCCGTTGTTGTTTTTCTGTTCTGTGAGCTTCACCAGGCTGGTTGTAAATTAATAGTTTCACCACTAAGCGCCCTGAGAGGTCAGGTAAAGTTTCTGGTAGAAGTTTAAGAATTAAGATATAGATAGTCATTGTTTTCATTATCACATTTCATATTCTTCATCTTACACAGTCATCATTCGCTACATTACAAAGCTCATTTCTGACTCTAAGCGTAGTGGACAGACAATGTTTTTTTTCAGTAGGTAAGCATGTTGGCAATGAATGCCTAATTTCATCAAATTAAAATGAGCACATCTTGAAATATAATGTACTCATATTATTTCATACTGAATTGGTGATAAAAATGGGTTTTTTTTACATTATGGTATTGATATTCCTACTAGTATCATTATGTGTAAACATTATGAACAAAAGCCATTGTTAAAATGTTTCATGTGAGATATATCCAAAGGATATGAGATGTCCTACATTTACAGCTCTTCTAAATTAGATTTTATCGTAACACTTTGCCATAATTATCACTGAAACCAAATACTGTTATCTGCTGATCAAAAGAATGTGAATATCTTAGTCCTCCCATGAGACGCCGCACAAAACAAATACCCCTCCGCCTCCGATTGTATCACTGTGAATCTAATCAGAGGACATGAAGTTGTAACTGACAAGGACACGCTGAGCTTTTTGTGTGGTGGGATATGAGGTAAATCAGAAGGGTGCACAAACCTCATGGTCTCACGGGGAAATGCAGTGTATCCCATCCATTTTAGTTTCCCATGCGTCACAGCTGTGGGCTGTTTGGTCGCAGAGCTCTCTGTGCGTTATTAAAGTCTCTCTTTTTTTCAGAACATACTGAGCCGTGGAGAGAGTCCAACCAGCAGGAACACAGCCTCTGGTCTTATGAACAACTAGCTACACCTATTGACTGTGCTTTCTTAGTGGAAAAAACTTAACATTTTGAACTAATTCAATTCAACAGCAGCAGCTTTATCACTGTACACTGCCACACTCTGACATTTTGGCAGTGGCTTGCATTTCAGAGTCTTTGCTATTTGACACCGCGTTAGAGCTCCAAGGCTTTGCACACACACACACACACACACACACACACACACACACACACACACACACACACACACACACCAAAAAATAAAATGCAGGGCTTACGCAAATTCACACACAACACTGCTCTAATTAATTTCTACTTAAAAACAAAATAATGGGCCTCGTATATGGCAGCTTTCTTTCTTTCTAAAATGTTTTCATAACTGAATAAGTGAAAAAAACAACAACTCGACAACATATTCACTAAACATGTGCCATTAATAATCATAAAATAAATCAATGTGAAATAAATGTTTTTATTTTACCATTTCAGTAATTCACAAGAGCTGTGTGTAATTGTTCTGTCTATATTTTCTAGTGGTTTCTGAATAGCAATTTGTAGATTGGCTTTTCACGACAGTTGTTGTTTTTGTTTTTTTTGGCATCATCATCTGAACCCAAGGTACCCATACTAGCTTTTTATGGCGTTTTCAACTACATCTCATGGTCTTTATCAGTGGATGGTGTCTCAGTTGTTGTATGGAATGTCTGGCGCTTTTCTTTTGTTCCTGACGTCCCGTGTCTGTCGGATCAGGCCTGGTATTGTGCATTCTGGCAGCAGTTTGACTCACCCTCGGGTCAGGGGCATGTTATCAAATTAATCACACCTGTATGGTAGGACCTGCCCTCGACACACATATGTACTGTATGTATGCTGCACACCCACACACTCAGGGAATAAGACAGTCCACCATCGCCATCGCTGAGTGATGAGAATGGTTCCAGGTTTCATTTCATTTCACTTACAATGTAAACATTTGTTGTTGGTGCTGACATGTGGTCAGTCTTTGGCACCTTACCAATCACCTATGTATGTGACGCAAGTTGTAAAAGATGGCAAGCTGCGATTAGATGGGGTCCAACGTGTAGTCTGCCATGTCTCTTAGCCAAGTCATGGCAAAGAGTTATCACTCTATAATCGCCCAATCGGACACAGCGATCGTCTCAAGAGTAGAAGTATTGTATAGTATTCTTGGGCGGTATTACGGTATACTAGGGTATTTAGAAATCCAGACGGTATGATTTTCAATACCGTCATAAATACAGACGCTACGTTTTCTATGATGCTGTATTGATGTGATATAGCAGGCTCAGGAAGATGGCGAGTGTTTTTGGTTTAGTTCAAAGTACAAAAGCAGTTTATAGGCACATGATTTTATTCCACTGCCAGTCTTCCACCACCACCTGCATACCATCACCGTACAGCCCACTGATGTGTCTGTACCGTTGGTAGGCCTACCCGTCATATACTGCCATATACCATATACCCTGGTGAAATGTCAGGAAGTTATGACAAAACAGGTACCGCCCAAGCCTATTGTATAGTCTCATTATGGCATAAGGGAATCCCACTGGGATCGTTCTGGTGGGTCCCATTGAGTCAATAGTGTATATCTTGGCCTCAATTCAAGGCTTGATTCTCATCATTTGATGAGTTGTGCTCCCCAGACCTGCTGTATCTCCCGCTTTCTATCCTCCACCTCATTAAACAAGATGTCGATGCTGGCTCAGTTTTAAGGAAGGAAGTTTTAAGTGAAGATACTGGCATCATATGAAGCTAGAAAACCAAAGGAATCCACTGGTACCAATCATGTCATACTAGTTTGTCACAAAGGATGGTAAATAACGTTGAACTTTGGCAAGGAAAAACTAGCATGACCAAGGGGTCTCTTGACCTTTGATCTCAAGATATGTGAATGTAAATGTGTTCTCCGGGTACCCACGAGTCTCACCTTTACAGACATGCCCACTTTATGATGATCACATGCAGTTTGGGGCAAGTCATTGTCAAGTCAGCACACTGACACACTGACAGCTGTTGTTGCCTGTTGGGCTGCAGTTTAATATATTATGATTTGAGCATATTTGCCCACTGCCATGTTGATATGAGTATTAAGTACTTGAGAAATCTCGCTATAAGGTACATTTTGAACAGATAAAAAATGTGTGATTAATTTGCGATTAATCACGATTAACTATGGACAACCATGCGATTAGTCATAATTAAATCTTTTAATCAATTGACAGCCATAGTGTTGAGATATTGGTCTCTGTGAGTGGGTTTCCTGTACTCAAGATACTTTATTATTGCAATGCAACAGAGTTGGAGGTAATGTGGAGCACAGTGGTCATTATGCTGCATTATTATTATGTTCACTAGTGAACTTGGTGTGTGGGTTTATGGTATTGATATGTTGGATGAAGCTGTCAATACTGGTGCAGTTTGGTTTGATGCAGTGTTTTCCACCTACTTTCCATGTGTTCTTTTATGCACATTGGCATTTTATTTTTAACAATGTGTAATACATATTTGCTATCTTAGCTAACTTAATTAAGTGTATTCTAGAGGAGCTCTGCCATGATACATTTTTCTACACTAAGCATTTAAATCTGCTCACAGTGGATGAGATGACATCAAGTGTCTACCTGATTTCCTGCATGCAATAGTGCATCTCAACTTTCTCCATATGCTCACTGTTTCTGCTTTAGTGGTTCCATATTTCATTTTAGATGCAACACAGTGTGCTACCCATTCCTAGTTACAAATATCAGCTGCAGCAAATGGGCTCCCATAAATATACAACAGCCCATACTCCGAGCTCGGCCATATTTTTCATTGGCGAATTGGCAGTCTCATTGTTTTTAGTCGCTGGTAACGTATGCACCTCTCACTTTCTGGTTGGTAATGATCTTGAACTTTTCAGCAAAATTGCATCATTAAACGGTGAGATATTTATCAAGAAGAGAGTGCTTCTGTGGAGAGGAATCTTTTTAAAACGTCGGTTTGCCGACTATCGTCCGTTTGTCCAATCGGATGGAGTTATTGGGATTGGAGGACCTCAGATGTTCAGCAAACAGAGCTGAGGGAACGAGCAGGTCAGAGATTGAGCGGATGGGGGGCTGAAGAAAAAAGGTGTGAGAGGTTAAGAGATCATTAATGCGTACATGTGTCCTGGATTAGAAAGCATTGATCTCAGATGAAGATGTTGGCTTTGGCTTGTCTCTATTACTCTTCTCTTGCTGCTGAAGGGGTTTGGACATTTCACCTTCAATTTCCTGTTAGACAGCCAGCAGGCTAATCAGTCTTTCTGCTTTTATACCTTTTGATTGAAGTCAACCAGCAGATCTATTTTGTGTCTTGCGGCTTCTCTTTCTTTTCCTCTTTTTTCATTCTCTCAGCAGCACAGCAGGGTGGTAATTCACCTCAGTCTGCTGTGCATGCAAAAGATGTATACTTGTCTTTGAAAGGGCAGGCCATATTCCAGCAGTGTACAGAAACTGCAGTTGACCTGGGTGAGCTGTGTCATGTGCCCCCCCCACACACACACAGCGAGGCATCCTGGGTGCAATTGGCTGGGGTTGATGCTAGGGTGAAGGTGCATATCATTCATTCTGCATTTTTATTCCTCCGTCCTCCTTTCGTCCGTACCAAACGGTCAAAGGTCAAGGTTGCTGTGACCTCACGCCCGTCTCTTTCTCCTGAACTTGATATCTCAGGAATGTCTTGAGGGAATTTCTCCAAATTTGGCACAAACCTCCACTTGGACTCACAGATGAACTGATTAGAGTTTGATGGTCGAAGGTCAGGGTCTGAAATTAACTTTTTTCACTGCCTGCCACAGTGGCATGCAAGTTTTTATTTTTTCTCCCTCTCAGAAATCTTATCTGCCACTTTTGAAATCTATGTGCTAAATGAAGGAATGACATTTTAGAGCTGATGTCATTCAATGTTTGATATATTTTATTTCTGCCCAAAACTACATTTTACAGGATTACATTTGAACACATCTTGATAGGATTATAATTTACCTTCGCCCAATAATCATTTTTACCGAAGAGAGCTTGAAGACATAATGTAACACAATGGAACCTCTGTTAACGTTAACCTTGAACCTTGAGCTCCGTTATTTAGCCAAGCAGGACTGTGCTGCCCACTGACTTCTAACAGGTAACGATACTAACTCTCCTCCTGCCGATTTCAACACAGATTTGTAGTTCACAATGTCGCGTTATTGGGGGAAAATAGCCCCTCAGGTTTACTAGCGCCATGCTTTTGAGTTGTTGTTTTTTTTTCTCTCCACCATGGTTCGAGCAAGCACCCAGGAAGTGCGCCAATCGTCGATCCCAACTTTCGTAGTGGCCAAACGGTGCTACTGCAACTTCTGTGTCAGTCAGGTGATGCATTGGGCCCAAAAAGACTTTTCCCGTAAGACTTACATTGGGAAAGAGTTTTTTTTTTTTTTTAGGTGAATCAACTTCCCAGTACGAACACTGTAATAGTTCTTGTTTAAAAAATTACATTTTTAAAGTTGTTAAATAAACTAATATCTGAATCCAGAGTTATTTCCTTTCCTCCATTCATGTGAATGAGACCCAGACAGAGGCTGGAGCACAAGCCGTTGCGATGGCGTGACGTTGGGACCCCGTGACCGAGTCATGTGACCGAGCGGACGCTACTGCGCATGTTCCATGTGCCCAAGATCTGGGTACTTTTCCAGACGGAAGTCGAGCCATTTTGTCTTCATGCGCCACTGAGTAACTTTCATAGGGATGAACGGGGCCCCGCCTCCAACGCTGTATCCAGTTCTCTTAATACATCCATGGGTTCCAGTCCCAAACAAACTGAAACATGATACAGCGTGCGTATGCCGTTGCGTAATTGTGCATGCGTAACTGTCGGAAAGCATCAATACAGAGGAATCGATGGTCACGGAGGCATGAGATGCCAAAGAATCAGACAACTAGGAACTGGTTCTCAACTAGGAACCGGTTCTCAACTAGGAACCGGTTCTCAATGGTAACGATTCTCTATTCTCATCCCTAGCTTTTTCTCTGCCTGCCGAAGTGTTGGATGGCCTGACGATTTTACCTCATTTCAAACCCCGTCAAGGTCACTGTAACAAAACACATTTTTGGCGGTAACTGAAGAATTCATATGCTAATTATGACAATTTCACACAAATGTCTAATAGGATAAAATGATGAAATGATGATATTTTTTGGCAGAGGCATACTTATATTGTATGGCAGCTGGATTCTCGCAATGTCACGCAAGAATTGTGGAATCACATTATCACACAAAAATCCATCTAGTCAAGCTTCTAGTATTGTGTTTGTTTCTGGCAAGCCAGACCTTTGGCCAATCATCACCTGTGGGGAGCTACTGGCAGTGTGAGTTTGGTGTGTGTGTGAGGCGACACAGAGAGACGACTGCTCGTTCAACAACAATGACGGCTCCTGAAGTGGTCAGCACAGATGCTGCAATAGGATCAGTTATATCAGAACTGGAGAGTACTTCTTCATTGAAAGAACTGAAGGCTTTTCTCAATGGAAAAGATGTTTTTGCTTTTCTCCCAACAGGAGTTTGATTGACAGATAGTTCATCCAATCACCTGCCAAATATTTTTTGAAAGTGCCTGCCTTTTTCGTTAGAGGCATGCATCCGTGAGTTGGCAATTCTAGTTTGTTAATAGATGCAAGTTGCGCTATCTATAAGCCTGTTGTTGAATGCATACAGTTCATGTTTATATTTGTTTCTGCATACACTAACACAGGGCTCAGCTTGATTACAACTGTAGAGGTTAATAGGCCAAGAAGTTAAAGTTGGTTAATTTAAGCTAGGCATACACTGTACGATTTTAGCCCATTTCAGCCCTAATTTTTAGCCGCACGACTCATTTTAGAGTCGGACCAAATTTCAGCTTCGTCGGGCGTTGTGTGATGTGCAGTATACGGGGGGGACCAAGGACCGATTAACTCCTCCTCCTGACCGGCCATCACACAGTCTGATGAATTTCTGACATAACAGAAATTTTGGTTGGCCATCTGCAAGCTCTTGCATAGTTAAAACAGAGCCACGAGCCGATCCCCCAATGTCTGTGACTTTTTTCTACTTTTTTTTTTTTTACAGTAATCAGAGCGTAGCTATCAAGATAACAATGTCGGCTACAATAGATATAGCTAGTAAAGCGTAGCTAGCTTACCTCCAATTCTCATAGGCTCTACTGTCCACGTCTTCCTCGCCACCTGCGAGTCCATATAACGTTATGCAGCTGCCTCTTTTTTTTAGATGTTTCAGCAGACAGGATGGCACAGATGATCAAGGCAGCACGTTTCTGCCTTGTTAGCATTGTGACCTGTACAGATCTCTACTAGCAAACAAACTTTATCTGCCTCAGAGCTTTCAAACCAATCTTTATTGACAACTGTCAACAGCCAGAATGGTCCGCAGGGGGCCATGTTTTTTTTTTCTATTTTACATGTACAGTGTGAGCACTCGAATCGTGAACTTTGGCTTTACATTGCAAACGATCTACTCGTACAGTAGGAGTAAGAATTACAACACATTTCTAAACTCGTAGAGTGTATGCCCAGCTTTAGTCTAGTGGAAAAACCAAGTCAACTTGCATGCACTATCATGTCTGCCTTTTCTCTCTTTTCATATTCCTTTGGGCTGGTAGCAGCAGCAAAAAAAACTTTAACATCCACCCGCAAAGGAGAATCTACATACGCACCCACTCACAAACAATCAGTGTGCAACAACACTAAAGTAGACCAAACTGAAGGTCCACACAGTGTCAATGACCCACACAAGTATACTTGCCATTTAAATGTATGAAGTCAGACCCAAAGAGCAGACTGTGTTCTTAGCCAGTAAACATTAAGAAATGTGATAATATCTCCCTTAAAGGAAAGTACATGCTCTTTGCCCAAAGTCATGCAAACTCCTTCCAACACTCTGTCAGACAAAAAGATGCACACATGTTGTGTAATTATGCAAAGCTCTGCAGTCAAGCAGAAAGCCGTGACACCGTCCAGGGGTGAGCTGCTGCCCTCTCTCCACCCGGATCTTCCCTCCTGGTGATGACCGAAATGTCAGCATTGTATCGGGGGGGAGAGTCTTATCGCGTGGCCAGCACACATAGACGCACACAGCCGGACACCTTTTTTCCATCATGAATATGGATGTTTTCCAGATTTCCCACAAATGGGGTGGATTTGTTTTCCGCTCTCACCCCCAGGCGAGTTTAGCGATGCCTTGTCGGGTGCACAGGCCATGCTCAGTTTTTCACAAGATTGTTTCTTTTCCTGCTTCATTTCCCGCTCTCTCTGTTCTTGTTTTTTCCATCTGCAGTCATGACGGTCACCAATCACAGAGTTTCAACTTTTCTCGTCAACTTCTTTCTTTCTCCATTTGTGCTCTTCCTGTCGTACATCATTCGTGATTTATATCATCACTTACTTTTTGCTTAGATAGTCCGGGCAGTGCTGAAGTGCGTGGTAAATGAATGCAGTGATTGCATACATTAGGTATGACAAAATGAAAGTGTTGTTCTTGCGAGTGGTAGAAATGTACTTTCACATTCTGGATAGTAGATGTTTTTTATGTTCTGGCTTTTCAAAGTCATGACTCATGGTTATTAAACACCTTCGTGATTTATTTTCTTATTTTTTTAGTTATTTTTCTCTTATTGCACTTCAGAGAAGAGTCCAAGTTACTATTCATTAGGCAAAATGGCTGAAGTAGATATGTATTGTTGACACAGTGGGTAAGGTTTGGGATTTGACTCTTCAAAAAACTTTTCTCTTGAAGCTTTCTTTATTTTATCATTCTCATAGACAGCCGGCAGTGATCAGAGAAATCAGTTTGAAACATGTTTAAATGGGCTTCAACCTCACATCAGAAGGCCCCGTGCTTTGTACGACTTACAATAACATCACATGTTCCCAGTCATATCTCTGTGGAGGCAGATTTTCTACTAAACTTATGGTGGACAACTTATAGTAGAGAACTGCTTTTGAAAAACAAGCTTAAACGTCCAGGGAAATTATTTTCCATAGATAAAAGCAATAACTGTTTTTATTGTAATTTTTATGCATAAATTGGAATGTGTTTACCGTTGTGTGGAAATGTCCAGCAGTGTTGCTCATTTGATCTACACAGATCAGTGAAGATCACGTTCTCACTCCCAACTCGTCAAATACCGCAGCTTGGTCAGTGGCCCTGCGTTTCAAACTATGATGCTCTAGGTACGTCTCTGGAGTCAGTTTTGGGCTCAAAACAAACTTCCAACTTAGGTTTTCTTAGCTTTTAGGTTTACTTACGCAAAAAAAAAAACCTGCTTGGTTAGCCTCAGGAAAAGGTCGTGGTTTGGGTTAAAATAAGTACATTTGTTATGTAAAATAACTACATTTGTTATGTAATTGTCATTAGTAAAGGCCGCAAATTAAGTAACTAAACTATGGTAAATAACTTGACGTTGACTTGGCTTCACAAGGTACACAAACAGCGGCCTCCTCGGGGAAAGTCCTGTGTTAGTTTGACCCGTCCATCCTATACTCGGACTTTCTCGCTATTTAAACTACGTCAGTTGCTCTGACTGTCTAACAATGACGCGGATGGGTTTACATTGGAGCTAGTTGAAAGCCCTGAGTGTCACGATGGTAAAGAGTGCCTCGGTACTCCGAGGGGCAATGACCAATATGACTGGGTATCGGTACTCAATACCTTTAAGATATCGACTGAAATAACCCAGTACCAAGTACAAGTGTGGAAATTTTGTGATTCTAAGATGCATCGTGATGCGGACGTGCATCGATGCAGTGACACAATATAATCAGTAGTTTGGTTTCATTTCAGCTCAGTGTGATCCTTTACTGCTTTTTTCTGTCATTTACTGTTGGGCTCATTTCTCTCCTCTCTCCTCTTTCTCTCCTCTCTGATCTCTGAGTTTCAGCGAGGGAGGTGCTTACAATACACACAAATGTCTTGTTTTGTCCTCAACTCAAAGATATTCAATTTATTGTAATAGAGGAACAAAGAAACCAGAAAATATTCACACTTAAAAAGCTGGAAGCAGAGAATTTTAACTTTTTTTTTTCTTAAAAAATACTCAAACCAATTAATCAAATATCAAAATAGTTGACGATTAATTTAATAGTTGACAACTAACTGATTAATTGTTGCAGCTCTACTAATCACTAATCACATAACTGGTCTCAGAATTGCAGTAGTGTAACAAAGTATGGTTCTAATTATCAATAATGTAGTGCTGACAAATATGTTTATTAGTAAATCAAGAGACAATTAATCAATGACCATTTTTATACTGTATCAAACAGTTATTTAAGCCATTCATTCACCTAAAATCCCAAACTTCTTTGGGGCTTGCAGCTTCTCAAATTTGAGAATTTAGTTTTTTGGGGGGGGTTTAAGCCATTAGTTGGACAAAACGAGTCATTTAAAGACGTCAGCTAAGACTTAACTTTAATACAAAAAGTAGGGCAGAAAGTCTCTTCCACATTGTCCAAGTTTGGGTGGTTAATATTGGCTCAGGATAAACAGATTTTATATTAATCCCAGAATAGTTTCTGGGCAACAGCCTCCTCTATTTTATCTTGTGCAGCTTTTATCTTGATTCAATGTGAGAAAAAGTCTCCCAATTGATATTGACTTCTATAACTTTCTATTTCACCACCTCCCACCCTCTGCTTTATTCTGTCGGCTTCCTCTCAAGTCATTACTTGGATCTGTTAAGAGTCATTTATTTGGTTCGAAGATATGAGGGGTTGAATGAGTTACAGAACAAACACCAATAGTGATGAGTTGAAAGTGTGTGTGTGTGTGTGTGTGTTTCTTTTACAGCAGGTTGGATATGTGTTTTGACTGATGATGCTTTCACTGACATAGACAGTTGAAGCTGACCAGAAAGACCTGTCTGTCCAAGATAACAACTTCTGACCACGAGTGCTGTCAAAAATATAGAAGTTAAACTGCACATGAAAGAAAGTGGGAATTTTCAGCGCTACAGTGCCGGAGAGCCAAGGTGCCAACAGAGAGCAGCTGTAGTAACTGGTGATGGCAGGGAAGTATTAAAGTTATTCATTTTGTGTGTTGTGTTGTGAATTTAATCCCATTTCTATATTTCTACTTTCATTCTTTTTTCCGTGCTAAATTTCTCTTTCATAGGCCTTAAAACTTGCACATATTTTTCACTTTGTCACTTCTTGCACCCCAATATTTCCTCTATTGTTTTATTCAATACCTCTGTTTGTGTGTAGTTACCAGCCATGACAGTGTGTATTGTGTATTATTTGCACCTTGTGAGTGATCATGGCAAAATGTGGTCCTGGAGACACCCACTGTAACAGGAGCTATACCACAGAAGCAGTTTTTTCAGAATGCTTTGCCAGGTGTTTATATGTCTATCTGTGGACAGATATTGTCAACGCGATAGCGTAACAACCGTGCAAGATGCAGTCACGAAACTGTACAAGTGTGTAAATAGACTGCATTTATATGGCACTTTTCTAGTCTTGGCGATCACTCAAATTGCTTCACAACACAAGCCCACACACTCATTCATACACTGGTGGCAGAGGCTACCATGCAAGGTGCCACCTGCTCATCAGATATGATAGACATTCACATGCACACTCACAATTTGGGGTTCAGTATCTTGCCCAAGGACGCAACATATAGACTGTAGGGGCCATCGAACCAACGACCTTCTGATTGGTGGACGATTGCCCTAACTCCTGAGCCACAGTTGCCCGAAATGTGTAGCACGTAGTCTAGCTGAGATCAAAATGAAGGTTGGGATGAAGATGGGTGGGGTCTGGGCAAGGGCGCCCACACACACACACACACACACACACAAACACACACACACTCTTTACGCCCCTGGCCTGATCTGGCGTCTTGGCTGGTGTAATCCCCCTTATTTAAATCATTTAAAGGTTGTAAAATGCCCTAAAAGCTGAATTATTTTCTTTAGCTTATCTTTGTGACAGACCATACTGTTTGTGGGAGCCAAGTTTAGTATACATGTTTTAGTTCAATAAATAAGCACAATCTGTATTTATGTAGGTGAGATAAGTGATTTCACTGAATAAGTTAATTCATAGTAATTAATATGTTAAAAGGTTAAAAGTCATTTAATGATTATTTGATTTAATTCATCTTGATTTAATGTCTTTGTGTGTTACTTTGTAAAGGCAACACTATATAAGCTTTCTGTTGGATCGGTAAGTAGGTTACCGTCACTTTAAGAGAAATAGGCTTCTTGTGCTCATTGAGGTAAAAACAGTGGTTTGTTCAGTTTAGGCTCAAGTTAAGCCACACGGTTTTCTTACCGTAGTACAGTTTGCTAATTAGGAGAACTTAGCCTTTGAATATTCCTGTAAGAAGATACTACAAAACTGTGTAATAAAGATTTTGTTTTTATCCTTTTTTACAACGGAGTCCTGTGGAAGTTTTTCCTTCTCAAGTAAATGTACACGAGTAAATCCAAGGTGACCGTTGAGCTTCAACCCCCCACACTGTTTTTCTGAATATGTCACCAGCTCCCACGGTTTACTTTTAGTTCTTGTTCCTGCTCTTCAGAGTCCATCCTGAAGCAGGGTAACATGGAGTGAAAATGGCAGGGTGCATCAGCTACATTCACATTTCACCCCTTTATATCAGAGAAGACATCTCTGTTGGACTGTGAACCATGGTTCTCTCTCTGTCTCTCTCTCTTTATATATATATATTGCTTAAGGCTTAGATAAATTGTTGTAATTACTGTATATTTACCAAACATATAGACATATTTTTTATTATTTGACTTTCCCACCAACAGGTCTTTGGATTTACCAAAAGTAATTTCCAGAACTTCAGAGCTGTAATAAATATCTGTAATAAAAGAAGCTGCTTTGAGGTCATTGACATAATAAAAGCATTACTTATGACCCATTACTCATCCTGGTTCCCTCCCTTTACATTAACAGTGCTGGCTGATCGGCAACAACCATCTGCTCCTTTTAATTCTCTGTGAAAATTTTAAAGATGAGCCTTAATAGTACTAATTTGTTACCTCTATACACAAATACTGTGTGCTGTTACTGTTTGCAGCCCATTACATTTTTTTGCCATTTTTTTTTTTTTGGAGCAGAAGCCTTTAATGCTGCATTACTGCCAGAAATTAAAGCCGCAGTGGGTAGAAATGGAGCAAATATGATTTAAAGAAAGTTATCTTTATAAAACGGTCACTATATCCTGACAGTAGTGCATGAGACCGGTAATCATGTGCCTCTGTGTCCTCAAAACAAGCAGTCAGAGCTGATCTGGAGTCTGCTGTCCAGCTGCCGTCAATGAGAGCCATGAGTCAGTCACTCGCAAACTCCGACCAAACGGTCAAACTAGGCAGCGCTGATCAAATATGAATCAATATTCTGTTACTCTAATGCCTATTTCTCTCCTCAGATGTTTTTAGAAACATCTTGTAGTGCACGGTTTAGCTGCAAAATCAGAAAGTTTGTGACCTGGCAGCGATGTTGAGATCAGTTAAGGAAATGACAAGCACCGATTTTCTAAATCCTGTAAACAGAGCCATGAGGAGGTGCAGAAGTGTAGTTTTCTATCAGAACACTTGAATTACAATATGCTGAAAGGTTATTGTGGAATTTTTGCCCAATGATGCCAAAAACATGTTGCCAACTGAAGCTTTAAATGTGAACATTACGAATTGGCAGCATCATCATTTAAAGTATTGTTTCCATTGCCTTTATCACATCACCTCATTATCAATGCACCAAGTTTTTTCAAAAGTTTACAATTAGGCTTATTTGTTTTATTAATGTTGCCCGATAGTGCTTCATGCAGAGCTTTGTAATGGGCAGCCAATCAGCAGCGTCAATATGGCTCGTTTAGCTTTGGTTTTATTGGCTCATAGTCAGAATATACAGTACACATATTTAAACAAGTCATGCTGATGACCCTTATTGATTTATCCAGCATTGTTTATGCCTCTCAGATGTTAATTTCAGACCCTGCATATTGTGTGGATTATTGAGAAAATGTAACTGACAAGACAAAGACTGACTACTCCCTGTATTTAAAAGATGAGGCTAAGACTGTCGTCTTTTGGTGGCCAGACCTCATTCTGTCTGGGAATTCTTTGTAAAGGTAACCAACATAATCTGTGGCTGCTCTGGCACCCACCCACGCCCCCCCTCCCCTCTCCCCTCCCACACACACACACACACCCCTCCTCCCATAAAGCATCATCCCTTCAAAATAGAAGGCCAATCTTCTGGCCATGATTCTCTCTGCCCAGTGCTGTTAAGGATTGCAGGGTATTAAGAAGGATTCAGCCCACAGAAGGGGCCATGGTATTTACTGAATGAGAGCTGAGGGCAGAGATTGAAATGGCTCAAATCTGAACCCCATGCTGACAGAGAAGCAAAACCAGAGAAGAAGAAGCCCCAGACGCTGTGGGGCGACATGCAGCAGCGCAAGGAGGGAAATATTGTGTGGCTTTGTGCACATGCAGAGAAAAGTGAGATAAATTTTTATGCCTCCGTGCCGGTGACAGCCATGGCCGGAGGCATTATGTTTTTGGGTTGTCCGTTTGCCCGTCCATCCGTTCATTTGTAGCATTCTCTTTAACGTGATATCTCAGGAACGCCTGGAGGGAATTTCTTCAAATTTGGTACAAACGTTCACTTGGACTCAAGGATGAACTGATTAGATTTTGGTGATCAAAGGTCAAGGTCACTGTGACTTCACAAAACACTTTTCTGGCCATAAGTCAAGAATTCATATGCTAATTATGACAAGTTCTCTCAAATGCCTAATAGGATAAAATGATGACATTTTGGACAGACTTGGATGTAAACTGCAGCTAAACTGGTTGGCGGAGGCGTGCAACCGCAAGGCGGCAGTTCTAGTTGCTTTGGAGACATTAGTAGAAACAGGGAACATTGTAACAGTTCAGCGTTCAAATTCATGCAAATATTACAAAAACTTTACCAGAGGGAGACTTTTTGAATCCATCGATTAGATGCCTTAAAGTATCCTGGTCTTAATGAGGATATAGACTTTACATGCTTTCTGTAAAATAAGCAAAATGTATATTTTCTTTTCTCTGTAGGCTCCCTTGTTTGTCTTACAACCCATGTTAAAACCTAGAAACTTCCTGTTTGCTCACATAATTCTTTATGATGGAAGAAAATAACGCAAACGTGCTCTATGTCCACCACATGTTGAGCTTCAGCCCAGGATTAAGAAATGCTCTTTGAAATCTGGGTGTGTGTGTCGGATCTCCTGCATGTTCCGTCTTCAGTGGTCTCTCCTGCAGAGAGTCTGACAATGAAGCCAAAGGCCAGTAAATGTCAAATGCTGTGGTCTGACTCCCCCTCCTCTTTTCTTCACTCAGATCCTCCTGCAGCGACCTCTGAAGGTTTCATGCTGACTGAAGTCATGCAGCGATCGCACCCCGTCCAACCAGCGCTGCGCGGTGGGAGTGTGAAACACAGTGAGTAAACGTACTACATGATAGGCTGAGATGGCCGCTAAATACACTTTAATGGTAGAAAAGGCCTTACCCTTATTTACCAATTCCTGCAGGAAACATAGGTAAACCACCGAACACTGAAAAGCAATGGTGTGCCTTGAGTCGCACCACTCCTCAAAAACCCGCCACTTACCACTGTAAAGAGAGCGAGTGGAGGAGGCCCTTGCACTCTGAATGGTGTAAATGACCTGTGCCGGCAGGCCTGCTGCGTTCAGGTTCCACCTTTCACGGGCCAGGCCCAGAGCGCTATGCGGTCTGGGTGTGGGTGGTAGATCTCCCCGCGCGCCTGGGACAGAAGACCCCTATGTATGGGGAGAGGCCACGGTTCACCCACTAGAAGCTGAATTATTTCTGCTACCCAGTGCTTGGACGACCACCGCGGTGCTATCAGGATTAGCGACAAGCCCTGCTCTCTCACCCTGGCTACAGTGGGGGATATCAGGCTGAGAGGGGGGAATGCATAGAGCAGCACGTTTGGCCATGAGTGGGCCAGCGCATCCACCACCAGAGGTGCATTTACGTCTGACAGGGAGAAAAACATTCGACAGTCAGCGTTTTCCTGCGAGGCGAAGAGATCTACGGCTGCCCGGCCGTATTTCTGCCACACCTGCTCCACCACCTGCGGGTGGAGAGTCTACTTTCGTACAGGGGGTTTCCCCGGGACAGGAGATCTGCAGCCCTGTTCAAAACGCCCGGCACATGTGTCGCCCGGAGGGACATTGCGCTGCGTACTTATCCTCTGGAAAACAGATGCCGTAAGGCGCTCCATTTTACTAGGTAGAGAGATGTTGGAGGAAGCTGAGAGAGAGCGATGGTTTGGGTGGAGGTGATAAGCCACTGAAGGCTCCACCACTGGGTGGAGCCTTTGGTGGGAAGCTTACTCTTAAATGGGCTGGACCAGTACCAGCTCATTTCTTTCATGCAGGCAGGCACTGCTGGCAGGAGTTGTTTAGATGGTGGTTGGGCTGGTGGGAGCCTCTTACCATCATATAGAGCTCTCTCTGCCCCTGTGGCGTCCTGGGCTGCAGGCCATTGAATCCCCAATTTGGACGCGGCCCGTTTGCAGACCTCGTATAAGTTACTGTCCACTGTGGAAACAGCATCAAATGCACTGGGGGGTCTGGACTGTTGAAGTGGAAATTTGGAGTCATCCTCCTCATCCTCCATGTCGTCCATGTTGAGGAGGTCAGAGTTGGCATCGCCCTCTGCGTCCTCACAGCCCGGTTCCACCTCGAGGAGCTCCTCGAAAAGTGGAGGCATGCCTGGGCAAACAGCGTCCATCAAGTCCGCCCAGCCGGTTGAGGCTCGCGGCTGATGGGTGCTGGTTGTGGATTTTGAGATGGCTCCAGACAGGCACGGGTCCTGACTACTGGCCACTGCCACTCTCAGCCTCCTTTCCAGGATCTTTTCTGGCATTGACGCACAGTGGGTACATAACTGGGGGTTAGCCAGCAATGCTTGAGCGTGTTTAGTGCCCATGCAAGCTATGCACATAGGATGAGGGTCCCTGCCCGAGATGGACGCCCCGCATGATGCAGGGCACAGGCGGGACCTTCGGTTCCGACCCTTTGGTGGGGGTTGCGGCCGAAGACATGGCGACTGGAAAAGGAGTGAAAAGTATAAATATTCAGCCGTATCAGGCGCCCCACAACACCTTAGCCTGTCGGTTAGTAGCGCTAGCAAACGGGGTTTAACCCGAGCTAACAGCGTACCGTTAAGAGTTTGCTCGCCGTGACACGTTAGCTGAACTCCGTGTTAAGGCGAGCCTACTAGGTTCAGTTAGCAAGCTAATGCTAACTGAACCTAGTAGGCTCGCCTTAACGCGCTAGCCGTAAGGTATAATGTTACACAGTCACCGGCTACACCAATAAACAAATACAGGTTAGCCGGAGAAAACAGCTCGCCTTAACGCGGACACTGCTCGGTTAATTATTCCGTGTAACACCACAAAGTACACTTCTTACGAAGTACTTACTCAGCAAAACCAAACTAAAGCCGGGAACTGCGTTCGGCGACGTGTTCCTTGACGGGTCGTCAGCACGCAGCGCTGACGACCCGTTAAACAGAAAACCAAGCTAGCTTAGATGAGTTGAGGGAGCTATAGTTTCTTCACGGGAAGAAAGCGAGAATGATTTGTGAGGGGCGGTCGACTGTGTTAATATGAGGGGGCGTAGCCCTAACACAGGTCGACCTGTCTGTCAATGACAGACGTTGTGTCATTGGAGCTTCCTTAGTTGGTCACGCCGAGGCGAATCCCATAGTGAAACACCGAACGAAGTTAGAAAAATAATCTGGTTGAAGTCACAGCTTCATTGTATTACACATCTTTTGAACCTCCCTCCAAAAGGCAGAATCAACAATATCAGAAAAGATGTACTCTTGACTCATATTGACTCTTGACTCAGACATTCATCTGATTCAGCAATACTCCAAATCTTCAGTATTTTCCGAGTAGGCATAACAATTGTAGATCATTTTTTAACTGAAAAGGATCTCATAAACGCGTCTACTGTTGTTTTATATCTTAACTACACTAATCTACTTTTATCTTAAGTTGCATGAGCATGCATGAACAAAATGTTTTAGCCCACTTTTTGTTAACTTTAATGTAATATTGGAGTGGACTGGAATTCAGCCTGGAAGCTGCAGAGGGTTTGTTCCCTGTAGGTCAGCCTCCTAG
>CAKAOH010033332.1:0-18733 GCA_916701665.1 Sebastiscus tertius | reverse complement strand
ATTTTTTTTTATTTTTACAGGGTAGGTTGGTTGAGGACATTATGCTCTTTTATGACAATGTCCTGTTAACAGCTGTGCAGAATAGTAGACACACAATAACAAGGACAGCGACTCAGTAAATAAAACAGTATTTAACAGAAAAATACCTCTCAATTTAACGTAATAACACTTCTTTAACGTAATAACAACTGTTTGAACAAATACCTAACAGTGTAGCCTCCATGGAGTAGGAGTTATTACAGGGCTATTGTATTAGAGTGTATGTAGTATAGCTGGAACAATTAATCAATTTGTGGATCAACATAAGATTAATGGTAAACAATTTTAATTATTGAATTCTATTATTATTATTTATTCTGGTTGCAGCTTCTTTGCTGTTCCTCTTCTGTAATGGTAAAGTGAATATCTTTGAAGAAGATTCATTATACGCACATCACGTAGTCTGCGAGGCTATCAGAATAGTGTCCGTAAAGAAAAAGGTAACACCTGCACACTACTCCATGCCACAATATTTGTATTGACTACCTTTCAATCTTGCTTGGATCTTTTTGACCTGACGAAGATCCAAGCACGATCAAAACATAGTCATTTTGTGGCATGGAGTAATGTGCAGGCGTTACCTTTGTCTAAACTGAAAATCTTTGACTTTTGGTCAGACAAAATAAGCAATCTATTGCCTATTTGTTGACATTTTACTAACCAAACGATTAGTAGAGAAAATAATCTGCATATTAATTGATATTGAAAATAATTGTTAGTTGCAACCCTAGTATGTAGTTATGGTAGTTGTGTACTGAGCAAGGAGGATTAGCACAGATGAGTGAGCAGCCCCTGCCTTCATGTGAGTGTTGTTCCCCCCCTCTCTGCAGCCAAAGAAGAGAGGCTGGCCGAAGGGAAAGAAAAGAAAGAAGGTGCTTCCAAATGGTCCCAAGGCACCAGTAACAGGATATGTCCGCTTCCTGAATGAACGGCGAGAACATATGCGGGCCAGGTACCCTGACTTACCTTTCCCAGAAATCACCAAGAGACTTGGAGCAGAGTGGACGCGATTAGCTCTGAATGACAAACAGGTAGGCATGCTGCATGTATTGTTTAACATAGTATATTCAAAGATGCTTTATTACTGGGCCAGTTGGGCTGTTATCCACAATTACACACAGAAACCACAGTCAAGAATAGAATTGCAGGTGTTATCGCTGTATTTTGGCTGCAAGGAGCATCATCATCTGTCTTGATTACTTTCATAAAGATGTTGCAGAGATCAAATTCTGATTTTTTTTTTTTTTTTTTTTTTTTTAAAAGCTATATCTCATCAGTGGTGTTTTTCAACTTGATGGTTGTGAAATGTGCATGCTGGCAAACATTTTTATGATGAAATGTACTACATGACCAATTTCCCAAAAACATGCTTTTAAAGGAACAGTGTGTACATTTTTGGGGATCCGTTAGCAGAAATGGAATATAATATTTATAACTATGTTTTCATTAGTGTATAATCACCTGAAAATAAGAATCGTTGTGTTTTCGTTAGCTTATAATGAGCCGTTCATATCTACATAGGGAGCGAGTGTTCACGGAGTCCGCCATGTTGCTCCTCCATATTTCTATAGAAGCCCAGAACGGACAAACCAAACTCTGTCTCTAGAGAGAGCCTTTTGTGTTTTTATGTTACCTTAAGGCCACCGTAGTAGTAAACTGCGGTAACGTGAGCTGCAGAGTGTAAAACCGTGGTACTGCCAGCCGCCGTCTGACTTCCGTTGCTCCTAAAGTAGTGTTATTATGGTAAGGATGACCGCTGAGCAAGGCGAACGGCGTTACCACGGTTTTGCACTCGCCGGCTTACGTTACCACAGTCTTGGAAAGGGAGGAGTGAGCGGAGGGGTACTCGGTTGGTTGCAGTCTGCAACCACATCACAAGGTTCCGCCAAATCCTACACGCTGTACCTTTAAAAACCTGTCCACCTGTCCGTTATGGCCTGGCCACATAGCACGAGTAAGCAGCGCGGGTGCGTCGTGGAACCTCTTGCTTTTTATTTCGGCAACTTAACAACCCTTTTTTTTCTTGTTAAATGTTTCAATGTCTATATCTGTAGAATAAGTCACAGACATGAAAAAAAAGTTCATGTTTATTTTTAATTCAACACTTCCTGTTTCCTTTTCAAAATAAAAGCCCTCCAGCGTTTTTTTCTGTGGACAGAATTCGTTCATTTGTAACACAAGGCTTTTATTCTGAAATATTTGCAAGACAGTGTTGTGGCTCCATAAATGAATAGAATACCTGCTTTTAACTGTGGATTATTATTATTTACAAATGAGCACATGCATCTTAACCTTTTTCTGTCTAAAATAGATTGAAATGACATTTATAATGAAATGAAATGGCCATTATGAAAGGCAAACTCTATGTAGAAAGAAACGCAGAAATGCTGCCTGTGTGGACACCACAGGCGTGAGAGACGCAGCAGTTCAGCGAGGTAGACCTCACGCGCTGCTCATGCATTCAGTGCGTCTCGGCCGTTAGCAATACAGAATTGTTGCCTTAGTAAAGCAGCACAACATTATTTGTGCACTGCCAGCGCTACCTGGACGAGGCGGAACGGGAGAAGATGCAGTATGCGCTGGAACTGAAGGACTATCAGCAGACTGAGGCCTTTCAAATCACCACTGCTAAGATCCAAGACAAGAGGATCAAGAAAGGTGACAACAACTGAGCTCTACTTACATCATACTACATGTGATGAACACCGCATCACAAGGGCAAATAGCAATATACTGTATATTTATTGTAAATATACACTGTAATATGAACATACATTTTCTGTTTCAGAAGACACTCCATCTGTCATCATCAGTACTAGTTCAGAGCCCTCTTTATCAAAGGTACATGACACATCCATATCTTGTCACTGTATATTCTGCAACGTCATTTTCACATAAATCTCAAACGTGCTGATGATTTGTTTTAGGCTACTGACCTCAGATTCGACATCCCTATCTTCACTGAGGAGTTCCTCGATCAGAACAAAGGTAAACAGGAAATGATCATTCTAATATGGCTGAGTGAGTACTAAAGCTAAGACAAATAGGCTAATAGGATATTTTAACAAATCTCCTGACACTGTAAAGTAAGTCTCATCCAACATATCATGCAAGACATATTCTTATATTGCCATTAAATCCTGTTTTATTTCTCTCTTTGTGGTTTCAGCTCGTGAGGCCGAGTTGCGACGGCTCCGTAAGGCCAACATTGAGTTTGAAGAGCAGAATGCGGTTCTTCAGCGGCACATTAAGGACATGTACAGTGCTAAAGAGCGCCTGGAGGCTGAACTGGGGCTGGACGAGAAGCGTACCCAGGCTCTTCACCAGCACTTGCTGGCCATCAAACACACGTTGGTCAACAGTCTGTCATCGGTCCCCCTGCCAGGTCAGCAGTCAGGTGGCTGTATTTAGTCAGAGGAGAATGCAAGACAGATGGATATTAGATAAATCTTCTGATAGTATGTTATATTTTCAGGCTAGATTTATTTAGTTTGGTACCATAGTATAAATGTATTGATAATGTTGTCATTGTTAAACCACCAGGGAAAAGAACACTTAATTCTCCTAAGAAGTGGATTGCAATATCAGTGCTTATATTTGGTGATATTTCACATAGTGAGGATGTGTGGGTTTAATTCTTTGACTTTTCTTGGGTTTTTTTTGGTTTAAATTTATTGTCCTTAACACATAAAAAATATTGGATTCAGTCCTTTGATTTGTAAAGTGTTATTCAACGTGTTTAGCATTAGCTTTTTGTAAATATGGGATATTTTTTCTGAATAGGTACAGGTGAGACAGCGTCTCATGTGAACCTGGATTCATACCTGAGTCGTCTCAGCGGAGTGCTGGAGGGAAACCCTCACAAGCATCGTGCACTGCTCTCCCAGCTTTGCGAAGTCCTCTCTCATCTGGACAGGTAACTAATGTCTCCCACACTCAGACCTGGTAGGGCTGACATGTTAAAAAAAAAAGAGCTTGGAAGCTATAATCCAGTGTTGATACTCTCTGATTCTTCTAATGAATCAGCTGTCCTTCACCTTGTCTAAATATAGGATTGGATGTGCGCACAGTCATCTTTTTCCCATCAAAGCATAAGATTAAATTAGATATTTATAATTCTGTGTGCTAAACTGGGTTTTAAAAGTTTCATCATCAATAGGAGTGGTTGCTAAAAATATTGGGCATCATGCAAGAACATTTTTTATTCTTAACCTAAACCTTTTACATAAGGCCTACTCGTATGAGTGCTCCAAGTCGGATTTACAGAACTCTCTTAACAGCACGAACTTGTTGTAATTTGCTAGTTTCAGCCTGATGAATGCCACTTGTTCATGAGGAGATGTGCGTTCAAGAGATTTGATTAGATCAGTGTACCTAAAATTGCAGTTAGTAGTGTATGTGTAGTAGTCGTTGACCTAAAGCATTTTACAGAATATTAATAGTACAGCTGCCGACGATGTGTCATCAGAGCAGCACTGCACTGTGACAGACATAAAGAGGGAATGGTTTAAAACATGAGGTTGGATGCTAAAAACGTCTTTCTAAAGCAAAGAGGTCCAACATGCGAGGTGGTCAAGGGGACATTATAGTCATAGAGGTGTTAGACGAGAGAATATTACAGTCTACAGTAGGTGATGTTAAGACCCCGAAGTAGCTGTTGGACTAACCCATATATAATATTTATATCTAAATATTTTTATTTTTTTTTTTACTGTGTGCTTCAATTTGTTAGTGAGAAGTTATGAGGAGACTCCAGCCAGAGACCTTTTCATTCCTGCATCAGAGGGGGACGGTTGACGGGCTCGGTGGTGTTAGGTCAAGTCAGTGCCATTCAACAGAGCATGTGGATATCTCAAGGATAGTAAAGGCAAGGGTACAAACACTTCACCACACACACAGTCCATGTCTACATGCCTCTTCTTTATGAATATGTGTATTCTGTGGAATATGTGTATTCACGCACATGAGTTTTTGTGAATGTAAATCTGTGTGACAGGGTTGAGGGTTTTTACAGTTCAGGAATTTAATTAAATGTAAAGTAATTTTATCTTCTTGAACTCTGCTTTAATTAAGTGAAATTGGATTTACCCCAACCTTATTGTGTAGTATCAGCAGTTACCTACAGGCCCATGACCTGTCCAATAGGACAAGCCTAATTATTTGTTTACAATTAATGCCGTTTGGCGTTTGGTGGGTGGGGAATGTGTACGTAGTGTTATTTAGAATGCATGAAAAAATAACTGGAAAGGGTGAAAATGAAATGTTGGGGTTTACATGTTTGAATTTACATTGATATTGGCAGGTTGGTGAATGGACAAGCAATTTCACATGTTGTCAGAATATTATATATTTGTGAAGTATATTTGTATTTTCTGAAATGTTCATTAAACCATACTGAAAATGTTTCCAACAAAAAGGAGTAATGTGTGCAATGTTGCTTTTTTAAATTGTTGTGACACATCTAATTATTTAAAATGCCCCATCTCAAGTTAAATGTCTCATATTATAATATGCGCTAAAACGGAGCGTTTCAGACAGAGGGTAAATACAGGCATATTCAGGCTGACAGTATGAGGAAAATAAAGTTGTTTTTTTAACATTACAGCATGTAAACATGTTCCAGTAGAAACACAAAATACAAGTATGAACCTGAAAATGAGCATAATATGGGACCTTTAAAATCAAATCACAATAACTTGTTTTCTCCTCTCAAATATGCAACATACTAGAAGTAACTGGCAAAATATGCCTTTGTGTGATTTTGTTGAACTTACCCTAAAGGAGTCTGTAAAGATGCAGTGGATATTGTGTCCCAGCAGGGGGAGCTGTTGGCCCACACTGTAACAAGTCTTAAATCTTGGGTTGTTGCCGTTTTTTTAACCGGAAGGATGAAGGTGGCATGACCTGTGCAAAAGAGTTTAACACAACCGATTTTCTCAATGGGATCAGGGTCTGAAATTTATTTTTTTCCTCACCTGCCAGTGTGGCAGGCCACTTAACATTTCTACCAGCCACTCAGTTTGTTGTCTGCCACTTCTGAAATCTATGTATGTAACACTGAGTAAGTGATACCAGACAGTAGAAATATGGAATATATCATGCAACCTTAATCCCTGTTCTCTATTCAACATTCAGAACATTAATATAGCAGCAAACAATTATTGTCTATGTAAAGATATAGAGGAGTAATGTCTACCTGAACAGAGAATTAAGTCTCCTTCTGTGTGAGTGTGTTGATCGGAGCTTCTCCGTGCTTTGTTGACATAGCCGTGCATTGCATGCCCATGGCTAGCTCACGGCCACCACAGTGCACTGCCTGAGAGGCAATAGATTTGCTCTCAGTTTAGCACCTTTAACTTATGAATTACTTTTTTAAAATAACATTTCTTAATATAAGGAATACTTATCTGCCATAGTGGCAGGTGACCTGAAATTTCTACCTGCCACAGCCAACATTTATCCTGTATTTGGCAGGTGGCAGATGCTAATTTCAATGCCTGAATGGGATACTCGGTCACACCAAGGAATAAATATATAGTTTGTTCTGTTGCCTTTTCTGTATTTTGAAAACTTGGGCACTAACATTTATCTGCTTCTAGTCAACTAAGTCCCCTCAGCTGCATCAATCCTGTGTCACCACTACCGTTTTACTGTTAAAAACATATGTTAAAACATGCTTTCCAGGTGAAATTGGGCTTAAATGAATTTATACAGAATTCAGTGCAAATCTATGATTGGGGGATTGCCTAGTGGCTACTAGGGTGGGAGCCAGCAACTCTCCAGAGATTGATAACGTTAGGCATTGATCTCGAATAGGAAAGGTCTTCGTGCGGCGAGTCTCGCGAGAATTTAGCCAGATCTCTGATCAGGTGTAGCAGTTTGCGGGCTCGCTTCTAGACATGACCGCTGAGTCCAACGGCTAGCAGCTAACGGCGCAAACAGTGCAAATAACGACAATAGTTCTGACCGAGCTAATAGTGTTAAAACATGCTGTCCAGGCGTAATTCGGCTTAAATTAACTTTATACAGAATTCAGTGCAAATCTATGATTGAGGGATTGCCGTCGCCACATGTCTCTCAAAATGACTGAGCCTGGTAGCGGTAGTAGTGTTGTGTACGATCACGAACGAGCCTGTTCAAAGAGCCGGCTCTTTTAAGTGAAGCATAAGAGCCGGCTCCCGTCCGAGAGACTTTTTTTTTTTTTTCTTTAATTAATTCAAGGCAGAATGGTAGGATGATCTTTTCCACGCCACGGGCACTCCATGCACTGACTGTGACGGAATGTTGTGTTAATGACGTCCGTGCGACAAATCAGGTGATGACAGACGAAAGAGAGGAGTGCGGTGTGCGAATAGCAGACAAGATAAGTGAGTCGGAAACGAAGCAGCATGTAAAATTATGGTATTCTGGAAATTAAAAGGTTTAGTATAATTATATTGAATAATTTAAGTGATATATGTGCACACATACTAATCATAGGTCAAAAGAGCGCTAAATTTGGCTGAATTATAAAAGGCAGAAGTGGTAAAACGAAGAGCCGTTTGGGAGTCGAAAGAGCCGGCTCTTCTTGGTGAGCTGAGCCAAATTATCTGGCTCACTAAAAAGAGTCCGGAATTCCCATCACTAACTTCTAGGGCGGGAGCCAGCAACTCTCGCGAGATTGATAACGTTAGTCATTGACCTCGAATAGGATAGGTCGTCGGGCAGCGAGTCTCGCGAGAATTTAGCCAGATTTAGCAATTTGCGGGCTCGCTTCTAGACATGACCGCTGAGCCAACTAACTAGCTAACTAACAGGTGCGAACAGCGCAAATAACCACAATAATACTGACGGAGCTAATAGTGTTAACCTGGGGGGTCGGAGGGGGAGCGCTACTTTTCCCCGACAATACCGTTGGTCGGATTGGCGTTATTAGCGGTTATTAGTGGTAACCGTCGTATAAACTAGCGTAGTTCAGAGCGGCGGCCGTTAGCTAACGTTAGCTACACTAACGGCCAGACCGGATGTAAACACAGACAGAGGAGTGACGTCATTGTCTTTCTCAGGTAGATATATTACGTTAACATCTTTACATATAAAGTTGTTTGCTGTTCTGAATGAGAGAACTGACACTCTGGCTGTCAATGTATGTTGATGTCTTTTAGCTAACTGACTCAGTAGTAAGTCCCATTAAAAGTAGGCTTATTGACAATAATCACACCATTCTTCACTGAATACCTGCATGTTGATAATGTGATATTATCTGAGGACTTCCTATGTTTGTTTGTTTTTTAGAAATATATTGAAAATATAGGGTAGATCAGGGGTCTGCAACCTGCAGCTCTTTAGCTCCCCTCTAGTGGCTCCCTGTGGGTTTTTAAAAATGGAAATAAATAACTGTTCTTTTGTTTACATTTTCATTTTTATTATCATTGTTGTAGGTCTATGGTACGACAGAGTATTAGGGCAACATTGAGGAAAAAAATAAATAGATCTGAGATTTCGAGAATAAAGTCATAACATAACGAGAATAAAGTCACAAGTTTATGAGGAAAAATAGTTGTAATATTATCAGAATAAAGTCCAGACATATTTTTATATATATTTTTTGCCTAAAATGTCTCTTTTGATAGTAAAGGTTGCCGACCCCTGGTCTAGAGGGAGAGGCTAATAATCAGGTGTTTTAACATCTCCTCCTCCTCCTCCGCCGCCCTGACGTCACTGCCAGGCTCTGTCCACGCAGCGGCGGTGCTGAAGCTGAACAAAGATGGCTGTGTGTCGGGGAGCGGAGAGCTGAGAGAGAGAAGTGGAGGGAAAGAGTCTCACATTTTATACAGACACGCCACAAAAAAAAAAAAAAAAAAAAACAGAAAGGATTGCGACGCTGGCGTTCACTCTCGAAGTGTGAAGATTTTTTTTTTTTTTTTAATTTTTGCCAGGAGTAACGAGCCACTGCCAGGCCCTGAGTCTTCTTCCAGCGACGGGCAGGCTTCTCCATCCATCCATCCATCCCCAGCCCAACGATACATTCCCAGGCTGTATATTGCACTGATTAGCTTAATTATACGGAAGCTGGAAGTGAAGAAGCTGGACCCTGTACTAAAGGCACATATAAGAGATGTCATTGCTGTGTGTTGGAGGTAAGAGAACAACTAACAATCTAATGTCTTGCTGTGCATTTTCCTCGACCTGCTGGTATGAGCAGCTTAAATAGCTCTTATCTTTTACAGCTTTTTGGGGATTCACCTGTTAGGATAACGATCCATCCATCAGTATAGCCATTCTTGCACAGAAATGTTTTTTAAAACGCTATTAAATGGAAGTTTAATACAAATCCCATTTTAAAAAAGGAAATTACTTCACATCCCTTTTGGAGATTTGGCATTTTTCTAATCTGTGTTCGGCTATTATACCCTGAAATATTTCACTCCTACTTTCCTGCTAGGGTGACAGCGTGTGCTCATTTTACAAAACCTGCCATCGCTACAACCGGATCGATTTATGGAGTAGGTGTATGTTTTCTGGCAGCCGCTGTCAAACATAGTAAAACTAGATGTAACCCACTCTGTTTCCCCCCTGTGTAACAGAAGCGTGGGGTGTTTTTTTTGTCTCATGTCAAACAAAGCGTTTCTAATAGACATTTCATCTCAGTTTTCATGCGTAATTGCGCGGATTAAAAAAAAAAAGGTGTGTGCAGTACCCTACTGGTTTTATTTAGAGTAAGGTATTTCTTTAAGCCATGTGATCAGTTGCAGTATCCTTTTTTTCTAATTCTCCTATTGATTCAGCTCTATAATGACAGCCGCAACCTGCTCTGATATTGAATAATTCAATATTCCCCAATGGTGTCCAGATTGGTTTTCTACTGTATGAACAGACGACTCATCACATTGTACTGTATTATGACTGCTGGGCAAATCTCTTCCTTCAGTCATTGATGGTGTGTTTGTCATTTCATGTTGTCTGTGATGTATTTCTCCAGTGAAACAAAAATGGGCCCCAAAGAGATCCGTTTTAGATTTAAGGGCTTATCTGTGAATCAGTGATAAGCCCTTAAATGTCATTCAGTCACTGTAATAATTGAGCATTTACAGGCGGAGCTTATGTGGTCATTTCTAAAATGTAAAGTTATGTTGGTTTTGATTGGTGAAATTATGGCTTTCCTACACATTTTTGTATCAGGAGCTCCAATTAGGAGCAAAAGACCTATATTTCTTCTGATTAACCTGATCTGTCCCCTTTGCCGTCGGATATGATTTCAATTGAATTCTATTATTGTGCAAGAGGAAACCGGATGGATAGATTGTGCAAATGTATAGGGAGGGAAATACCATTATCCTGGGGATCTCATGTAACCTTCTCAATAACCTCCCAAATCCCAGAGTAATGCTTAAAGTTTCATAAGGACTATTAATGGCTCCCTTTTAGAGTTATTATTTAATGTTTTTTATACTGCCTCTTAGCGAGGAGAAGTTCTCCACTCAACACTCAGAACCTTAAAATGAAATGCATGATGTTGCAGCATTCAGGCTTCAGAAGAGACTAATTTGATGCAGAAAGAAATATGTATTACTCTTAAACATGTTTAAACAAATCCGCCGCTTTCTTAAATCATCAATGAGTTTCCCAAGTTGCACAGTTTTAATAACAACCCCTGAGCCTAAAATTAGGATCAAATTTGCACCTGCACTCTGAGAATTTGTTGCCAGTTTGGGCTCATTTCCTACTCTGAGACACTTGACAGATACGGTGCCTGATTTATCAGGGAGCAGTGAAGGAAAGATGTCAAATTGACTCCTTCAGGCTTCTTCTCCAGATTCCCGGCGAGGTTGGAGCAGGCTTGTAGTGTGTATGAAGAGGCTGCTATGTTGTTGACACCAATGCTAGAGCTGATTGCACAGATGTCAGGATTGAGATCCAGGCTCGTTGGTGGTCCCTTTATGTCCTCAGGCTTTGTTGGCATAGCAACTCCAATGGTATTTTAGCTCTCTGCTGGCATTTTGTCATTAGCTTCTACACACTGTGTTATAGGCCTGCAGCTAGGTTTATATTGATATTATGCTATATAGAATGAAGAAATATAGAGGATGATGAGCGTGGTGGTTTACCTCGAGCTGCACGGTAACATGAGTTGCAGTAGCAGTGATGTTGTATGGCCTGGTCAGAGATGTTTGTGTGTGTATTCTCTACTTCCATGTGTCGTGATGTTAGACATAGTCTTTGAAATGATAGCCTATGCCACAGAAGCTGAATAAGCGTATTCAGATCTGGCAACCATCCTCTTACTGTCACCCCCTGTAGCGAGGTGCCAATTCATGCATTCTAACTTTTATAATAGAGTGAGCAACGAGAGACATCCTCATTAGTGTCACCTTCTCTCATTAAGGCATTATACAAACATCTATTTAAGACTATTTATATATGTATGTATGCAGATCATTAGGGAAGATTTTTTTTTGCAAAAGAAGAGAAAGAGAAAGTCCAACATTAGAAATGAATATAATTTAGCAGCAAACCGTCCTTGGCTAGTTCGGTCTCTTATTACCATTTCAAACACATTGCTGCGTTACTGTAATAATGACTAGGGTTAGTGGGGAGTCTGGGAATAGTTAGGAGCAAAGCTCAATTATGTTTCTAATGGAAATATATACAGTAGATACACTGCAGCATTCATATTCTGTGGCTAGTGATTCCAAGGCTACATATACTGTATATGTTCTCTGAAGGCAGATTTCTGAAGGTCTGCGCTGTCTTTATGTTTTGCATAGGCTGCAGCTATTGATTATTTTCATTGTCGATTCATTTGTTAATTAATTGATTAGTTATTTGCTCTATAAAATATCAGAAAATGGTGAAAAATGTCAATCAGTGTTTCCCAAAGCCCGAGACGACGTCCTCAAATGTCTTTTTTTGTCCGCAACTCAAAGATATTCAGTTTACTGTCATTCAGGTTATTAATACACAATATAATGAACTAATAAATGATGATATAATACTATAGATTAAACTACCCAGCAGTCATTAAAATGACCTCCTCCATTTACCAGCCCCAACATTAAAGTGATGAACACTTTAATGCATCACTAATTAGAATACAATGATATAATATATATTATTCTGCATAATGAGTACTTTTACTTTTGGCACTTTAAGTATATGTTGATTCTAATACTTATGTACTTATCTACTAGAGTAGCCTAATGTTTTGAATGCAGGACTTTTACTTGTAGCTAGTATTTTATACTGTAGTATTACTACTTTTGCTAGAGATCTGAGTTTTTCTTCCATCTGTCATTGTACATTTTTTCCCCTACGACATCCGATACAGTGATTTTGGCCCGTATCGGACCGATACGGATACTGAGTATCGGATCAGCGCATCCCTAGTGTGTGACCATGGTTGGAGATTAGCACCAGCCACCAGCCAAATGCTGGTAAAATATGCAAGTGGCTGCTAGATATGCTTCACTCACAGCCAAAAAAAAAAAAAATAATCTATTGAGTGGCTGGTAGATTTTTTAATCCACTAGCCAAAGTGGCAGATGGACAAAAAAATTATTTTTAATACTGTGTGACTGAATTTTATCTGGCAGAGGAGACAGGGATATGCTGTAATGACCTCAGTGTTTTAACTGTTTTTCACTTAATTGTGCATTTGAGTCATTTCTCTTTTTTTTGTCATAATCTTTAGATTTGTCTTCCCTGTCTGCCGGTTTATATTGTTGTTCCTGGTGTCAGTAGAATTGCTCTGAAGTGTGTGCTCTTTGAAAGCTTTTGATTGGAAAACCTCAGGAAATAGAAAGCCCCTTTAGGTCGTCTGCACCGGGGCCTGAGTGAATGTATTTGTCCAATTTTACCCCAGCAAAGAAAGTGAAAATGAGATTCTGTAATTGCCGTGGCAGGGACTCAACATTTTCTGTTGAGGGTTTGCAGAAAATATGTTACACTCGGTTTTTTTTTTTCACCTACTCCCCTTCACTCGTTCCCCTGTGCTGTAGCTGTAGCAGTGGTGGTTTAGTATTATGCCTGTGAGCTGTAAGCACCCCCCCTACACACACAAACACACACACACACACACACACACACACACACACACACCCCTTTCCGGCACCCCCACCCCTGTCACACTGAAGTGGTTATTTTTAGTGTTGGGGATGCAGCTCGCTCTGCCCGCATCCGGCTGCACAGAGAGATTAATGGAGCACGAGAGAAAGAGATAGAAAGGGAGCACACGTGCATACTCACCACATGGCAGAGGGAGCTTGTAGGAGCGAGTGATTGAGGGAGAGAGAGAGAGGACCGATGACTGGTTGATGGTGAGGAGAGGACCGTGTATGAGATAGAGGGGGAGTGTTGGCAAGGCTGCAGCCAAGGTGCATCTGTCATTTGCTGTCTATTTCAAGCAAAGAAATGACTAATTTGAACGCCTCTTTGTCTAATGTATATTCAGGGCTTCCATGGGAAAAAAACCTTCCTCACCACTTAGGTGTGACTGCCTAGTCAGCAGCTAAAGTATCAGGATCACAGGCGTAGTTTGCGTTGGTTCAGGAGGCTCACTGAACCCATAGAAATGCATCTATATTTTTTTATAGTAATGGAGAACTAATCATTTATTGTAATGATAAATAATATCAACCTTGTTGTGTCTTCATATTGACAAAATACGAAACCAACAAGATCAGAAGATAGATGTGTAGTCTTTTTATTTACTTATAGCCTAATAACATCGGACACTCTCTGTCCACACATTCTGTTACGCGATGTAAACAAACCTATCAGCTGTGCGCTCGAGATCAGACTGGAGACGTAGCCACTTAAAAGATGGGTGAGTAGTACTTGCCATCTACCGACTTTTGTGTTTTTCAAACTGAAAACACAGGTTTTATACTGCGATATTTACTGAAAATGATATACAATACAGCCAACAGTAGCCTAAATAAACTCTCAGGCGATCTCCTGGTGATCTCCATCTTGCC
This sequence comes from Sebastiscus tertius, assembly GCA_916701665.1. Classification (NCBI taxonomy): domain Eukaryota; kingdom Metazoa; phylum Chordata; class Actinopteri; order Perciformes; family Sebastidae; genus Sebastiscus; species Sebastiscus tertius. The sequence continues at coordinate 4,739 of CAKAOH010033332.1, read as the reverse complement.
TGCTGCCTCCTTATTTAGGTGCTTGTAGTAAAATGAGGAGGTATTGTATAGATGACGTTACGAATCAGCCGTTCCTCTTCCGTTTCAGCGCTTTCAAAGCAAGCGACAGGAATAAATAGAAACAGGGCGTCTGCCAAAATTTCAGCTCAAAACGGCGCGCTGCGTAGCGCTTTGTCGCTCGTGGACAGTTAGGACATTCTAATAGAAAATAATGCAATCAAACCGATTTTGTCACTGACACTTGCTCGCGTCACATTCTGTTTGGAGGGTGTAATATGTAGGCTACATGCATTCCCAATACATTAGACCTCTCTGCGTTGTATACATTACATTGCCTCTAGATTTTTTTTTTGTGAACCCCCAACCTTAAAGTTCAAACTGTGCCTATGATCAGGATGTGGATTTTACTTTGAAGTTGAAGCACACGCTCCACCACACCACTTGCTCCACCACCTGCCTCATGAATCAGAATGATATTTAAGTGATAAGCATTATCCCAAGGGTTCGCTGGGGTTTCGCTATTTTTAGAAGCCAATTTGTCCACAATGATTATCATGCTTGTTCTGCCGTCACTGACTCAGAATGTGTTTCCTTATCAGCGTCATCTCTTTCTCACCTAATTTTTAGACTTTTCTTGATTGAATAACCGGGAGTGTTTGTTTATTTAGGACTTTCTATTTAGAGAGTTGGACTGTAGATCATACATTATAAAGCACACATGCTCAGAGGATTTTTAAGGGCTTGCTTTTGAGGTCCAATTATTTAAATTATGCTTATTTCCTGTATTTCTTTCCTGAAATTTAACGTCAGTGAAAAGAGGCAATCAGCAGGGATAAAAAAAACAAACAAAAAAAAAAAACAGAGCTCTGAATATTAATAACTCACTGCTGAACATAGAGATGCTGGGCATCGGCAGGGTGCCGGACTGAATGAATAATGAATAGGCTGCTGACGTCACTGTGGTTTTAAAAGTCAGTCTGGTAGCTCCAGAGGTCCCTGCGTGGAGGAGCGCCTCAGCAGAGCCTCGTCTATTGTGTTGGACAAAAAGCAGCACTGCTCCGTCTTTTATCCCCCACCCCCCTGTTGTCAACCATGCAGGAATACATACACGTACATCACTCAGAGAGGACGAGGCATGTGGCCACTCTCCTCCCTGGCATCGGCTTTTACTCTCACCTGCACAAACTGTCCTTCTGGCCCTGTGGCATCTCCTGCTGAACGGATGCAGTCTTTCATATTGAGATCCAGGCATTCTGCCCAAAGAGGATAGAGGAGTCCCCCCTCCTTTCTTTTAAAATGCCAGGCTCCTGTCAATCACCAGCCAACCAGACTTTCAGACACATGAGCTACAGGCAGAAGCCTGTCTGGACTGAAGGCTTAAGTCACATCACACAGCAAGCTTAGGCCTGAGAGAAGCCTTTGACGATTCCCTGTGATATTTGCAGCATGAAAATGTGAAATCTTTGAAAACCGTCATGTTATCATGTTTGGAAATTTGATATTTTAGCTCATTTTTTTCCACACTTACTAATTTCTTTTCTCTATTTGTTTGCAGTGAAGAAAGCCAAGCTCGATGGACCCCAAGGTCAGTTGTGACCCGTGGATATGGACCCATTTGTTATTTATTTTTACTGAATCAGATCGTTTCATATGAACACACACACACACAATAGCATGACCAATGGTATTTACAAACACCAAATACCCGCTGCTGCTGTTATAGATTGTAATTTACAGTCTTTAATGCACATTCTTAGATTCAAATTTTGTCTTCAACACATTTTATTTTGTACATATCATCTATCACTTTATGTACATATTGTAATATGTACATATCTGTCAAGGATGTAAATATAAATCCTACTCTCTGTAAATACAGTATATAGACATCTTCACATGTACATACTGTAATTATCCAGTCCATCTATATCCATCCAGTATTTATTTCTTTGCACTATTTGTATTGTTTCCAAGTTCCAGAACACTTGACTTGTATATAGACATTTTTTTTTTGATTTTTATTATTGAATTCTTATTTTATTGTTGGTCATTGTTATTCCTAGCTGTTATTTCCATTCTGTGTAAGAGTCATATTCCATGTGTGTATACACTTGGCAAAATAAACCTGATTCTGATTCTGATTTTACTTTTTTACAGAGAAATTTAACACATACGTGACCCTGAAGGTGCAGAATGTTAAGAGCACAACCATCGCCGTGCGCGGCAGTCAGCCATGCTGGGAGCAGGACTTCATGTTGTGAGTGCTTCTTGCCCTCTCTCAAATCTTCTGCCCTGTTTTATCTCCCTACATCTTTCCCTCTTTTAGGCCGTCTTCTTCGGTAAATCTGCCCGTACAATGTTGCTTAATTGGGGGACAGTCTTTGCTGCACAATTTCGACTCTTATTTCTTACTACATTCCCTCCTCTTCACACTTGTCTTCCTCCTCTCTCGCTTTCTACCCCCCACTGCCTTCTCCTTTAAATAGCACCTGTAGTGCAATGAGCCTTCTGTCTTCACAGGTTGGCAGAGCATTGCTTCCTATTTCATATGTCCCATTGAAGTTAGGCAGGTGGCAGAGAAAGGCTCACAGCATACTGTACAGAAGGCAGACTATTAAAGTTTATGTGACCAAGAAAAGAGGCTTTAGATCAATCAAAGGAGGTGTTAGTTAAGCTATGAGTAAGTCTGTTAACAGGTTTTGGTGGAGAAGTACTACTGCATATGTGAAACAGGTTGTATAAAACCTTTTGTGGCTCCAGAGGGAGCTGTGTGAAGTCTGATAAATTGTCTCACATGATGACACTCAAGTCAGCGTTAGTAGCGGCTGAAGTTTGAAAATGAAAAATGATATCTGGGGGTGTGGAGTTAGAAAAAAGTGAGTTGACCAGCCCTCTGTAGCCCGCTCCTCATCTCTGCTTAAGGCTCGGGGCTACATTAGCCGCTGCTTGGCACAACACCCCCGAATCTCCGACTGAACTGTTGGCAGTCGAGTTGCATTGTGGGTAATGTAGGCGCCAGGTTTTGACAAGGAAGAAGAATGCAGAAAATAAAAAAATGATATCTCTGGTTCTGCTGCATTGATTTTGGCTGTTATGTCAACGTCAGTCAGTGTCTTATTGCTCACGTTTGTGCTCAATCGTTAGCTATGGTTGTACACTGTTAGCCCTGTAAGCGGGGATGAAAATAAAGGCACCCGCGAGCAAGCATGATGTCACATCCGTTGGATTTTCACATTAAAAGCAGTCTACAGTTTGATAGAGGAAACCCAGAAAGTCACGGAACAGAAGGTCTCATTTTTAGGTCTTTAGAAACTCTCGTTAAATGGGCTTTCATGCAAAAAATGAAAGTATTTATACTTAAAGGTATTTCAAGAGTTGCATATATTTTCTGTTGCAACTAGTATGGTCGGAAATTTAGTTTGACGTAGTTCCAAAGAATCTACACCAATATCAGTTGGCTGACGCAAGTCCATGTTAATATATAAATAGTTTCAATGTAGGCATTAAATAAAGAATTAATGCTGTCAATTCACATGAATAGAGATATCACCTCAGGGCTCAATTCAGCACACAGATGTTGTGCAACACAGAGCAGCAGGGTCAGCTGTGACATTTATACTTCCTAAAAGGAGTTATTTTTGCCCTCTGTCTCTCCCTTTGAAGAGTGAGGGGGTGATATAACACCTGCTCCAGCAGAGTTCAAACACCCAGTGAAGAGGGTTTCTCTAGGCTTCAATACACCTCCGGAAAGTTGACTGAACAGGAAAAAAAAGCCAAACACAACAGATACTGCTTCAATGTTTAATCTACCACAGTCTTATCTTTAAACTAAACTAAAACGGCACACTCCTTCTTGTCCTCCTGCTCCTTTCCCCTTCACCTTTTTCACTTTTGTGAAGCAACACATCATTCAGCCATTTGCCAGATTACCTCTTCGGCTCCGTGGGAGCCGAAGAGGTGCTTGACAATTAGAGATGCTTAGTGATCTGATTATCAGTTTTGTAATCACTTTACAAATCCTAGCTAATCCAGACTTTAGCTATATTTACTGTATATGAGGCATAGAGTTCACTTTTGTTTGTCATACAGAAATATAGATATAGATAGTCTCTGCTGCTCTCTCTTCCATCCTGCCAGCAGCCTAGTTGACAATCACCTACTCTTTCCATCTTCATGCTGAATGACTCATTTCCCTCAGCAGATTGAATCACAGTGCATATCCATCGCCGGATTTAAGTGCAGCTCCTGATGGCATAGACTGTATTTCCGTTTAAAGCCCTTTACAACCCTGTCTCTACTCAGCGTTTTATAACATTCTGTATTATTTTACTCTCTTCCCTTTGCTTTCCCCCCCCCCCCAACTCATTTTTCTTTTTCTTAATCCGCCTCTTCCTCTTTCTGCCGAGCAGTGAAATAAACCGCCTTGATCTGGGCCTGACAGTGGAGGTGTGGAATAAAGGGCTGATCTGGGACACCATGGTGGGCACCTTATGGATCCCTCTGCGCAACATACGGCAGTCCAATGAGGTACACACTCTCTCGCTCTGGCTCCCAGCGTTTATTAGCTACACTTGCTGGCCATGTACACCAATTCTCCAGTCTGAGTGATGAATGAAATGAATGCAATTATTAAAAATTTCCTAATCAATATATGAGTTACTTTAATTAAATAAGTTCTCGTCAGATATCTGCCAGGAACTGTAGGTAAATGTGTGTGTGTGTGTGTGTGTGTGTGTGTG
>CAKAOH010033331.1:19525-61428 GCA_916701665.1 Sebastiscus tertius | reverse complement strand
GGGAGACACCGGCAACCGGAGCCTCTCCTCCGCTGCCTGCTTGCATTCACTGACACAGCGCGCACCAACAGAGGTTTTCCGTGTCTCGTGAAGTGACGAGCCTCCGCAGAGAGAAACGTGAACCGTGACACCGGCACCCGGTGTCTTCCTGCGGGCGCAGGAGGGAGACGGTGACGTTTCTCTCTGGAGGAGCTGCAGCATTTATTTCTGACCAAACGTCCACTGAACATTCACTAGATATTCTCAGAGCTAAACTAACTCTTCTGCAGTGTGGAGTGAGCGTGCGTTCACGTCTAGAGGTGGAGCGAGTACGCAAGAACGCGCGCTCTGTCTGAGTGAAGGCGAGCAGGCAGAGGAGACGAGGCTCCCGGCATACGCGAGCGCGCATGTGTGCCAACCCGCTACATTTATACGCTTACAAAGTTACAAACAGTCCCTTTAAAACAAGAATGCACAGCCATGCTAGTGACACCGGTGATTTGAGCTAAATGCTAATGCTGGCATGGCAACATGCTGATGTTCAGCAGGTGTAGTATTTACCATGTTCACCATCTTAGTGTAGCTGTGTGCAGGCCTGGGTTATTATAGTAAACAAAAATGAAAATAAGCAGTGAAATATTTTTAGTAAACTGAAACTAAACTGAAACGACACTGCCTGGGTAAAAAAACTAATACAAAATAAAATAAAAATAAAAGTAGATTAATTTCAGTTTTATTAACTATAATATATCACTACCGAAAAAAGGAGAAGGCATGAATTTTCATCAACTCTTGTGAAATTGAAACACAGAAATTGAACAGACCTGACGTTCCAGGAGATGGTGCTATGCTTCACTGAAGTAGTGCAAAGATTTAACATTTAACATTATGGCCATATATTTTGTATGTATATAGCTACATACTTCTGAGACATTATACCTAGCCCTAACATAAACAAATTAAAACTACTGTAAAACTAAAACTAAATATATAAAAACTAAAACTAAGCCTTTCTGGAAAGCTGAAACTAAACTAAAACTAACAAACACGCTCTGAAAACTAACTTAAAACTAAACTAAAATTAAATAAAAAAAGTCAAAACTACAATAAAATAAAAAAAAACTAATTGAAAATTCAAAACTATTGTAACCTTGGTGCATGCTAACATTTGCTAACTAGCACGACACCCAAAGTATAGTTGATGGGAATGTAATTCGTTTTGCAAGTATTTGGCCATAAAGTATAAATAAGTATTGAACAAATTGAACTTTTGATCAGATGGAGAATTTGAAGGAATTACCAAAGTGGTTAGAGTTCATCCTGAAGGGGACATGAATACTGGTACCATGTTTCATGGCAATCCATCCAATAGTTGTCAAGACATGTTACTCAAAAGCACAAACATGAACCTTGTGGTGGTGCTTGAGAAAATGTCAGGGGATCATCACAGTCATTGGGATTCATCATCTGTGAACCATGAATGTCTGCAGATGATTTCATGGACTAAAGTGTGTTGCAGTAGCTGATCTGTATGATCTGTATGTAGTGGAAGCACGAACCTGGCGATAGACTGTGAAACTGTGTGTGACATGTATGACCACACAGTGACATGAGAGACGACATAAAGCAAACAGAGAGAGAAACAAAAGAGAGAGAAGACGAAGAGGACAGGGAGCAAGACCTATTTTCTATCATATTCCCACAGAGAATTCCTCATTTTCTGCTTTTCTCCCTCTACTTTTCTATCCCGGAGGACTTACTTGACTCTGGGTAGACTGAGGATCTCTTCCCTGGATCTTTCTGGAGCTGAATGCCTTTTACAGAGAACATGGATGCAGCTGAAAAACAACAGAGGGTTGGTGAGAAACTGTTTCGTACACTACATGTGTATACTCAGTATGTCAGACTGTGTGTACTTACTGTCAGCCAGTGTTTGAACCTGCTCCCCAAAACATTTGAAATATGAGTGCCTGATAGCATCCTCAGCTGATACTCGCTTCTTAGCCTCAAACTAGGGACAGACAGAGATAAAGAGGAGGTTAGAAGACAGGATTGTGCATTTTTAATTCAATGCATTAGGTGTAAATCAAAAGTATTCATCATTATAAGCAATGTTGGTTACCTGTAGAAGCACCGAGAGCAAGTCGTGACCATCGTTGTCTATCCTGTGTCACAGAAAACAAGAGAAAAAGCAAGAGAGAGAGAAAGGGAAAGGTAGAATTGAGTATAGTCAAATGCTGACCTAAGCCATGTGGAGCAGTGTAGTGTTCCTGCCATTTCAACAGGAGGCGGAAACGCTTGACCACAGCTCCTACTGATCAATCCTTATCTTATTACATCTAACGTATCACAGTCACTTAAAGGATATGTTCACAATATGAACATTGCAACAGGTTTTGCTCGCTGTAATCATTCCTCCTGTCCATAATGGCCATTAAGAGATCCGCTCACAAATCAATTTCAATGTATAAGTGATGGGGTACAAAATCCACAGTCCTCGCTCTGTGCGAAAATACATTTCAAAGTTTAGTTGAAGTTCATGAGGGTTCAGCAGTCTTTTTAGTTCAAAATCCCCTCTTGATGTTACTATCCTTCTACCTTTGCTCAGCAGGGAAAGACTGTCCAGGGAGACACAAAGGGGGAATTTCAAACTAAAGACACTGTAACTATGTTAGATATCCACGTGATTTGACTAACTTATGGTGCTTTCACAAACCAACATTTAGTCTGTTTTAATCGTACTCTGGTGCGGACCAAAACAACTCGGCAGAAGTCAGATGTTTAAGTAACATCTGGGCTGAAGAGAACATATGAAATATGCTAAAAATCCACAAAAATAGTGACGTTTATGAAGCCATTGGAGGAGAAGAGATTCGTGCTCACAGTAGATCAGTATCGAGTCAGTAATATTTCTATTTTTAAGTCTGCGATTCCCTGCATAGAAGTGGCAGCTGTCGAGACGAAAAAGATAAATTCGTTCCTTCGTAAACGTCCCAGTTCCGCAAATAATTGTTCTTATTTGAGCCACTTTAATTTGTCCACTGTGAAACCGAACCAAACTAAATAGAAAACAAACCAAAAGTATCAATTTCACTCTGATTCAGACTAGCCAAACGGACTGTGGCTTGTGAAAGCGCCGTTAGTCTGCTGAAGCCGCAAATTAGATGCAGACAAACGGTGGAATGTATTTTTGCACAGAACGAGGGCTGTAGATTTTTGTCCTCCATCACTTCCATTGGAAATACATTAGGTAGGGTCTTTTAATGGCCAATATGAACAGGGAGGAATGACTACAGCAGGCAAAACCTGTTTCAATGCTCATATGTGTGTCTCACTATTGTTTGAAGACAGACTTTAAAACACACAAATGCAGCCATGGCTGTGTGCACATACATCCACAACTACACACCTGGGCGCGTGGTTGACGAGGGGCTCCGCGTGGTATCGGGGGAAGTTATACGTCTTAAACTCTTCACTGGTGGTGATACCAGGCCAAGTCTCTTCTGTAGGAGTACCTGTTGACGATAAAGAGGATTAGTCAACATATTATGTACAGTGTACACACACACACACACACACACACACACACACACACACACACACACACACACACACACACACACACACACACACACACACACACACACACACGAATGTTACACCAGCAAATGCTCATCTGAGTTCCACTGGTGTCGTCTCACCGAGGATGCGGAATATGAGGTGAAGCTCGTCCTCCACTGTCGATCCGGGGAAGAGAGGTCTGCCAGTGATCATTTCATAAAAGATGCAGCCCACACCCCTGGACAAAGGGACAGAAACGGTGAACACAGTGATGACATACGGTAGAAAATCAAATGTGTTATAGGACCCAATAACACCCACAACTGACGAAGCTCTTGAGGTGAGGACAAAAAGTAAGAAAGGACATAAAGAAGAGGGTCAATTTATGTTTTTCTGTGTATTTGCTCACCACATATCAATGGGTGTAGAGTACTCAGTGGAGCCTAGAAGCACATCTGGTGGCCGGTACCATAATGTCACGACTTCATTGGAGTAGGTCTTTGTAGGAACTGACTTGGCTCGGGCCAAACCTTAATTCAAACACAGAAAATTACATTAATTTATGTAAATATTAATTCATATATTTAATTGTTTTTTTGGTGTTGTGAGTCACCTCATAACTCATCATACCACAATGAAGAATTAAAAACACTTTGTAATTTACAAAGAAGAATTACACAACACTAGAGTTATGTTTTGATTGTCACCTGAGGAGGGCAGTGTTGAGTGGGTAGTCACTTCAAACTATGCTGTCCTGTTGGAGAGCAGTATGCTTTAGGGGGCGCTAGTGTGGCTTTCAGGCTCTTGCCATTGTTGTATAATACATTTTTGAAATGAAATAATAATAAATAAATTACAAACTCTCTGTACATACCAGCTATTTGTATTAAGAAGATGTATAAATGAGGGCTCCATCTACAACTTAAGTTCCAAGAAAAATAGTTAGCATGTAAACATTTTTATTATTTATTATTATTTTTATTATATGTGTAAAGCAGGTAAGTTTATTCTTGTATCAACTCTTTTTCACTTTCGTCAGTGGTAGAAAGTAACTAAGTACATTTACTCAAGTACTGTACTTAGGTACAATTTTTAGGTACTTGTACTTTACTTGAGTATTTCCATTTTCTACTAATTTATACTTCTATTCCATCACATCTCAGGTGTAAATATTGTACTTTTTACTCTACTACATTTATTTGATAGCTTAAATTACTAGTTACTTTGAAGATTCAGATTAATAATACAACATATAATAACAATAATTAATGATGATGTATTATTATGGATAAAGATATCTATTTATTGAACCTTTGGTGAAATTAACGATAATAAAATAAATATAAAATATATAAATTAAAAAATAAGCCCCACATTTACCAGAACAAATTAAGGCATCAATAGTCACAATACAATAATAGAATATATATTATTTTGAAACAGAAAACAAAAATCAGGCCATTCCACAGAATAAGTACTTTTACTTTTGGTGCTTTAAGTATATTTTGATGCTAATACTTTTGTACTTTTACTTAAGTAAAGCTATGAATGATGTCTTTTACTTGTAACATCACCACATCACTGTGGTATTGCTACTTTTAATAAGTAAAAAGTCTTAATACTTTTTCCTACGCTGACTTAAGTTCAGTATGATACATGTGTTAATCACTGTTTAGATTCTCGCTTTGAATATTTTGCAATTATTGAAGGGAAACAAGATGAGAAGTCAAACCAAGACAGGAACTGTGAAGACGATATACAAGACTGATGTTGTGCTTCTCGTTAGTTAAGTGGTGATTTACCAAAGTCCGCCAGTTTGAGCTCTCCTTTTTCATTGATGAGGAGGTTCTGGGGTTTGAGGTCTCTGTGGAGGACCTTTCTCCTGTGGCAGTAGGCCAGACCTCGCAACAGCTGGAACAGGAATATCTGGAGAGGAGATGACAGATGAAGTCATTTATTGTGACAGGAAAACTTCTGTGGCATCACTTCAACACAGTGATCAAATTACACTGTTAGAATTATCATACAGAAGCCAAGCTGCCTGACAATATTTTGCCACTGTCTAAAGTATAAATCAGGACAAAATGAAAGCTGTATCTAGAGATTATTCTAAATTGCAATTGACCCTTCACTAAGCCCCGCCCCCCACTGCCACTCCGTCAAGCTGTCGGAGCTGCATGGAGCCCACACCGTCACTAACTGCACTCCCTGCTTAATTATTATCTAATTTTTGGAAAAAAAAAATATGAAAAAGGGATTTTAGAGAAAAGCAGACAGAAGGCTCTACACTATGGGCTTAGAGGATATATCAGGATGACAGACTGATTCAGCAGCGAAAACAGGCATAAAAGATAAAGAGAGAGGCTAAAGCCAACAGATCACAGTGTGAAAGTGAACCACTATCACCGGGCGATCGAGACAGAAGACAATGAATACAGGAACATTGTTCCCGTAAAGGTCTTTATTCACTGTTAATCACTGAAAATCTGAAACGATTACAGAGGCGGATAGTTGTCAGAAACTGGTCGGAGCTTGCCGATGCTATGCTATGATTGGCCAGTGTGCGATTGAGGGGCGGGACTTAGCAAAGGGTCAATTGTTGAAAATATCATTATATTCAACAGCAACTTTTTCATTACTACAGAATACTCTTCAGTATCGAACAGATGTTACTTTGCAGTACCTTGACATTGTGAACACTCATGATGCTCCCACAGTCATCCATGTACTGCTTCAGATCTTTTTCCTGATGGGAGACAAAGAAAAACAGAAAGACAGAAAGACAGAAAGAAAGACGCAGTGCAGATATTTAGTTTAGTGTAATACGCTCTCTAAAAACACACACACAATAAACGTACACACATGCAGAGACAGTACAGACACTCACCAGGTACTCAAACACCAGTGTCAGGCACTTGTCAGTGTGGATAATGTCATGGAGAGTGACAATATTGGCGTGCTTCAAGTCTTTCAGCAGAGACACTAGAAGAGGGAGACATATCAGTGACTGTCAGTCAAACATAGACAACCTGTTTTCTTTTACAGCTCAGGGAGCGACCAGGCAATACAGATTAGCAACTACTATACGTCCAAACAACACTGTCAAAACCTTACAAGCTTCTTGACAATGTGGCCCCATGTTGGCCTGTAAGTCGTTTACTTCCACATGACATGATCTAAACAGCAGTTCAGTACCTTCCCGGATGGCTGTGCAAGGCGCTCCTTCCTCGTGCTCCAGGCGGATCTCTTTCAGTGCTACCAAGTTGTCTGTTAACTTGCTTCGCCCCTTAAACACTGTGGCATAGGTCCCCTGCAGAGATAGAAAGCATGTGAATGCAGTGTGAAATATAACAAAGTGAGTATTTGAAGAGTTTGTATCTGCTTAGTGTCTCTGATTTTCTTTGTTGATCTCACCTCGCCCAGTTTGTCCAGTTTGATGTAGGTCTCAAGTTTCCCAAAGCCGATTTCAGACTAGAAAAGACAGAAGGAAGACATGTGAGGAAGTTATGAGCACTATCAATGTGCATTATCACTAAGCCAGCTTGGATATCTTGTGGCTACAGCCTGATTGTAGGCCAGGCGATGCGAACAAGCGAACTATCTGTAGAATCAAATCCTGCAGGCCACGGCTGCTAGTTCAGATTTCAGTCCCCAATGCTGTTGACATCTGACCTACAACTGCAGGGATCTGAGTCACCAGGTCTTGTTATTGTGTGTGTGTGCCTGTGCTAAAACATTAGCTTGGTTTCTCCAACAGTTGCAGTTTGTTACTGAGCATCTCTGCTACAGTAGCTAAGGTTATGTCTTTGTGACTGTTTCTATCATCTGGCCCTCCACTGGATGTTATCTCGTGGTTTAATCTTAAATTTGGTCTGATCTCTGACATTGACATTTCGGGTTCTGGTTGTCTACATCAGTGGCTTCCAACCTGGGGTCCGGGCCTTCCTTAGGGGGGCGCCAAAGATCACAGAGTGTGAGCCAGGATTTGTCTGTTCTTAGGTTGTCAAAATTAGATTTGCACATATATAACTAAAATCATAACAACACACTAACTAATTTGTACAGAAATCTGTATATAAAACAATTTAAAAAGACATATTTCTTTGCTACTCACAGTAGCAGGCCACACTCTATTTGAACCCAGCATTTTGCACAGTTTCAGATAAAGACCAGGCTCCACTAATATTATTACTATTTGTAGAATTAGATTCCAGTGGTGGCTGCGTAGGTTTATTTGTGACTCGTGAAATCCAAACATTTCCAATAACTCCAGAGCATTTAAGGCCAAAAGTCAAAATGTATTGAAAAAAAGATAGATGTAATAATTTCAAAAATTCACAAATATTTTGAACTAATGAAATATTCTGCTTTAATCCATATTTGTTGGCATTTAGCCTTTCAGAAACAACATATTCACTGCGCTAAAAACCTATTTGCTCTCCTGCTTGCCGCACACAGAGGGAGGCCTGAACCTGTATTTATAGGGCAGTCTAGCAGCAATCTAACAACACAATAAATTACAGTTATTTAACTACAATAACACACAATCTGTTTTGACTCTAACACTATTATTATTATTATTATTATTATTATACTATTATACTATTATTATACTATTATTACACACAAAAAAGAAAATGTAATTTCTCCACAGTGCCTCCTCCCATTGTTTCTTTAATGCTACAAAGTGATGCCATTGTCTGTTGCACACGTATTCTTTGGCCACAGGAACTCAGTGTAACAAAGACAATCAAATATCCACTCCAGATAACTTAATGGGGATATTTACTTATAAACATTTCCATAGATATCCAGCGGCCATACTTCAAATCTGTGTGTGTACGGTAAATTCTGACTTAATCCTGAATTCAGTTAATAAAAGTTTAAGCTGCATAATGTATATGGCCCCTGGGTTTCCAGGTCATGAATTATGGATAGCTGTAGCTATGTCAAGCTGTGATACCCACATGCCTGTCAGTGTTTATCGCTTTCCCTGTCACTTTCCCTCACTTATTTGTCTATCTCCGTCAGGGTCGCTCCAGCCGTGTTTTATCCGTGTTCATCTCTCTGAACCTACCCATCTCTCTCAATCTGGCTCTGGCCCGTCCCATTGTGATGCTAATATGAATGCCAGGCTGATGCTCGTCTACGTGCATGTATGTGTGCGTATGAGGGGGAGGGTCTCCAGTGACCAAGTTAGCTGATGAAGCATGTGATCTCTTTAAAGGCATGCCTAAAAGCCAACTTCAGAACGAGCTCGGACACACAAGATGACACACTTACATGCCGAGACAAGTGTGTGTATGTGTACGCACAAACTGCAATTTGCGTAATAAATTAAAAAGGCATAATGTAATTTATTTATGTTTTAGAATCGATATCTTGTTTTGTGTCTAGTCATTTGCAATGCTTGAAAAATTTGAAAAATCTGATGAAAGAAAACATATCAATGCAAACTGCAGATATGTGTGTACAGGTGTGTGTGCATGTACTTGTGGTACGTGTGTGTGTGTGTGTGTGTGTGGGCAAGAGAATATTTGTGATGAGACATGCAGCCTATGCTCCAATGTAAACACACCCACCCCTGCACACGCACACACCAACATACTCGTCTCTGTTTGTGACAGGAGCTGTCAGGAGCTGTTGCTGAGCTGTGCTGCTCTTTTGGCAGGGGAGTTGGTCTCATGAGCATAACACACACAAACACTGACACACACAGACATACAGTACACACAAACACACATTATGGCCACCTCCCTCCACTTCAACCCCACTCCAGAATCTAAATCTGTGGCCTCTCTCCTTGTTGAAGCGTCTCTAAAACAAAAGAGGGCCCGGCTCTTTACCTGCAGCCCGCTCTCTGCTTACAGCATGCAACTGCACTCTCCGTCTATGTACCTCACAATCTTTTATGTGTGTGTGTGTATCTGCGCCTGCGTATGCTTTCGATGGCAACGGGTTCATTTCATTCCCAACGCTCCAGTGAGCTTACTCAGCAGAACTAGGTCAGACCAAGTTTTTGTGACAAAATTAAAGCAACATAAAACCAAACAAAATGCGTGCTCTGTCTGAGCCTATACAGGAGCTAAAAGGGACAGACAGAGAGACGGACCGACAGCAGAAGTAAGAAATGTGAGAAGCTGTGCTCTAATGTGCATTACCTCGACCGCATTTCATTTTTAAAATAGGGTTTGTGCTGCCTGTAAGAAGGCTCGATGAGGAGAGAGAGCGAGAGAGAGAGAGAGGATGGATTGAGAGTATTGAGTGGGAGGGGGAAAATGACAGCCTTCTGCTAAGAAAAGAGGTGGCAGGCGAGGGGAGGTTGAAGGAAGAGCCCTTTCATTAACATGATGTAACCAGGGCTTCAATCAATCAACCAATAAACATCACCTTCTTCGTGTAAACCCGCCAATAGCAACAGACGAGGTTTGCTCCAAAAGGAGTGGACCGACACTTGAGCTGATGTTTTTTTGGTTTTTATCATTAAACAGTAGCATAATATATAAAAATAGCATAATATAACCAGGGCGGCACGGTGGTGCAGTGGTTAGTCGCCTCACAGTAAGAGGGTCGCAGGTTCAAACCCAGCTTGAGGCCCTTCTGTGTGGAGTTTGCATGTTCTCCCCGTGTTAGCGTGGGTTTCCTCCGGGTTCTCCTGCTTCCTCCTACAGTCCAAAGACATGCAGGTTACGTTAGCTGTTGACTCTGTATTGCTCGTAGGTGTGTATGGTTGTCTGTCTCTATGTGTCAGCTCTGTGATAGTCTGGCGACCTGTCCAGGGCGTACCCTGCCTTCACCCAATGTCAGCTGGGATCTGCTCCAGCCGCCCCGCGACCCTGAATAGGTTAAGCGGTTACAGATGATGGATGGATGGATAATATAACCAAGAGGAGAGAGGGCTAATAAAATGATGCTTTGCCTAATTCAGTTTTACAGTTCTAAAGTTAAATCTTCTGTCACTGCAGGGTTGAACGGGTTCGAAAAAAGTGAGCGTTGCATAACACGGTTGAGTGTTGTAGTTTGAGATAAAATGACATCTCTTTCCTACATCACCATGGAACACTGAATCTCATTGGACCGCTGTGTGAATAATTGATTATCAAAGGGGAGCAGCCATGAGAGAAAACTGATACCGACCAACTTCACTTGCATTACATTGGAAGCGATTCAAAGATCAAAATACACGGTTTCAAATGTGAGCGTCTGTAATGAGACACCCGACGCATTGGTCTATGTTACGGTAACAAAAGCAACAGCGATAGCCCCGAAAGCCATTACATCAGTATGCTCAGAGACATATTGTCATTTTTAATGCGTGCACTCATTCAGGTAAAGTGTGACTGAGGAAGCACACTCGTTCTTTTGTGACACAGCTATGTATACAGTACATGCACATTTGGGGAGACTTAAGACATTCATTTTCCATGTGAACATTTTTCAAACTGGTCTGGATCTGGTGGACCCATTAAACTTGTTGTTAGTTCCAGCTACAGGTGCTCAAACTGACTTAATGGGCAGAATCAAACTCTACGAGGAATGACCTGATTTACTCCAAAGCTCCACCTCGGGCATATCAGATAGACCTGAAATACACTAAGTGCAAATAGTATGCTGCACAGTCAAAAACCTATTTCTGCAAGGGTGCACTGCACTGAATAAAGTAAACAATATTAGCATCTCTAATAAAAAAACAATCCAGCTGTGCTGTAGCTTTCTACATACAATCTGCAGGCTCAGCAAAGTGACAATTAAACCTTTCCTTTGCTGCTATTCAACCGAAATCTAAGTACAGGCTGGTTTTAAATGTCATCTCAGCTGCCATTTATCTTTTCTTACAAATATCTGTTTATCCTTCTTTTAAACATCTTCCCACTTTTTAAGTCTTGTCCTTTATTCCCTTAAAATTCTCTCGTCATCCCTCCCTGCATCTTTCCCTCCCTCTTCCTTTGCTCTCTGGCTCACTTCAAGGTGTCCCGGTGTGTAATCCTCATCAGGAGAGGAGCTGCAGCAGATGAGTCCGACACCGCTGCTGAATTATTGATCGATCTATTGCATCACATGCATACAATAACCCTAAAGATGCACAAGTGGACAGACCCAAGCATGTTAGAAAATGTCCGCCACTCATTTACATCGTAAAGACACAAACGCTTCTTAAGTCTATCCCCTTCTTCTCATCCACCCCTTACACCATAAACCTCTCTTCTTCCCTGCAAACCTCTCTTCAAAGATTCTTTCCTTTCATCTCTGTGAGGCTCTTGCAGAAAAGCTGCGTCATTATATCGCTTCAAGCTGAGAGCCAGAGGCAGGGCACCCGCGCTGTTCAATAATTACAGTAGAAATGGTTGATGGAGGGCAAAGCCTTCATGCTTTCCCATAGTATACCCATGGCTTTTGGTGATTGTGTTTAAAGTTAAATGCATCAGTACAGTAGACTGAGATAAAAAGTATGTAAGACTGAGAGAATGAGTGAAACGGAGAGCAGTAGACGCGTGCTTTGCACTGAAACAAGAGAGAAACAAAAGAGTAACGTGGAGTGTGACCAAAATAAATCGAAGTGAAAGAGCAGGAGTACTTCAGCAGAAATACAAAGGACTATAAAGGGAAATGCTGCATATTCATGAATATCTGCCTATTTCTACCCATCACCCCCCACCAAACCCCCCCCTCTCTCTCCCACCCCCAGATTCATACCCATAATGCTCTTGGCCTGGATACATAATACAGACTGAATTCATAATTCATCCCCCTACTGAGCCATTGTACGCTCTATAGCATAACTCATGACAAAAGTGTTTTAAATGAGTCTACGCTTCCAATGTGTGAGTGTGTCAGAGGATATAATGGCCTTAGTCAACCATTTTAGTTGTGCACATTGAAAGTTCATATTACTTTTGTTTCAACACAAAGCAGCAGAGACCCAGCTGTACTCACAAAACTACACATACGGATGGTAAGCGGTGACCGACATCACTGAAAGCAGCTGACTGAAGCTAGTTTCAGCTGCTTTGCACACAAATACACAGATGCAAATACACACACACACAGACACAGACACACACACACACACACACACACACACACACACACACACACACACACACACACACACACACACACACACACACACACACAGACACAATGAGAACTGACCAATGAAGCGCGCCGTAGCCTGCGGCTCATGGGTTTGTCAAAGGGCGGGCTGTTCATGGCAAACTTCTCCAAGTAGCCCTCCGGTAGCCTGATATCAGCCGGGAGGGACAAACGCTTGTTTATGTCCTGAAACAGAGAGAGAGAGAGAGAGAGAGAGAGAGAGAAAGGGGGAATCAGAAATGTAAATCACACATTAATAAGAGATTCAAATATATCAATTACAAATTTTTTTTATTAAATTGAAACTTGTAACCATATGACAGTGGTGGGATGTATGAGGTCCATTTATATCTATGCATTTTTAAGCATAGTGATTCAATTCTATACCATATAATAAGATGGTCTATTTGTTATTTGGCATCTTTTACATATTCGGTACTGTAATATTGCAAAAAAAAAAGAATGAAGCGAAATAGTAGGGCTGTGTATTGGCAAGAATCTGGCAGTATGTTACGCTTATATGTTGTGTTTTTTTTAAATCTAATTTTAGGAAAACTGTCATAGTATAAAGAACCCAACAGAAAATACGCCACTTTAGAATAACAAAAATAACACATTTCTACTGCATGCAAAAAATGCATTGTTTTTGTCCCAAACTGCATGTGATTATCATAAAGTGGGCATGTCTGTAAAGGGGAGACTCGTGGATACCCATAGAACCCATTTTCATTCACATATCTTGAGGTCAGATGTCAACGGACGCTTTTGAAAATGACCATGTCAGTTTTTCCTCACCAAAATTTAGCGTCATTTTTTGTTATTTAGCCTCCTTCATGGCTAAGCTAGTATGAAATGGTTGGTACTAATGGATTCCTTAGGATTTCTAGTTTCATATGATGCCAGTACCTAAAACTGAGCCTGCTACAACCTCCGAAAGATCAAATAGTGGTCGAACCCGACGGCGGGCTGTCGGATCTTTAAGAGGTTAAATAAAAAAATCAATGCAGTGACAGTGTTTTGGAGAATCGGTACAGTCTCACAACACATAATATCACGATACTCATGTGTATCGATATTTTCTTACACTCCTAGAAAATAGTCAAATTTTTTAGATGAACTGAGTCATTTAAATAAAGTAGAGTAAACATGACAAACTAACATTCTGGTCTTTGTAATTAGAGTGGACCATCTCAAAGAGACTCAGTAGATTAGAGTATTAACCAAACATCATCAACCCCAGACCGTCTTCTTGTGTTCATCGCCTCTATTCACCCGACGTTATGTGACATCATATTTCTTGGCCGTTTGACAAGTATTTGATGACTTTGCCTGAATCGATCACCGTGATCTGGCATCAAATGTGTCTCTCAAGTCTCGGTTACACGGCCTACTTTTGTGTCACTTTAAAAAAAAAAAAAGAAATCTGTTTTCTCCATCTGTCACTCCTGGCAATGAGTTTGTCAAGTGACAGCAGCTCAGATACACACTGTTGGTCTACAGGTGCCATCTGCTGTTGTGAATGACTGATGAATGACGATGAGAATTTAATCAATGTTTAGTAAGACTGAATGACAGGCCACTACATGGTTGGACTAGTTCCACACAAGTTCATGGCAATTTTCAGGCAAATTTTTAGAATAACATTGTTGGCACATCGATATTCTCAAACTCACAAACTCACCCGAAACACATCTGGAACAAGTTTTTAATATTTTCAAACATACTTGATATTTTTTCGTCTTCTACTCTTCTGCCTTGTGTAGTTGACTTCTTTTTGAGTGTGAGAACTGTTCTGCGTAGTAAGGCGACCCCATTTTTATAGATCATTTTGAGGATTGTACTTGGGTCATTATATTATTTTTGTTATTGACAGATTATTACCACCAACTTCCTCCACATCAACTGGAATAACTTTCACTTCCTGGCCTTTTTTTTTTGCTTGAATACAATTTGTGTGATGCTACTTTTCCCACAATGCACCGCCCCCTATGTGCTATCCATGTAGGACATGTTCACTGGCGAGGTGCCAATCACACGTCGTTTCCATGGCAGCGGGGGCTGGCTGGCCTAGTCCCAACAGCCCCGTGGTATGTGTCCTCGTTGTAAGTGAGTGAAATGATACGTGTGTTTACATGTGAGCGTTAGTGGGAGGGTAGAAAGTGTATGTATGGCTGAAGATGAAAGGCAGAAGGATTTTACGCCTGTAATGGTTTTATCTAGGCTCATTGGCTAACACAACAGCATGCAGTATTACATACAAGCCGTCACCCCGAGGACGGTGACACGCCGCACAGTTCTCGACATACATCCTGAAAACACACTCTCACAAACGGAAAACGTTAAGCAACATTATGAAAAATAAGCCACAAACACGTGCACTACCATGACCTACTACGGACTTTGACCTGAGTAATTTACACATTTGTAAGCTCCGCTGAACGTGTGAATCACAAAAGAGTAAAATACTTGGAAGGCAAGCACTGCAACACCACACGGTGAGAACAACACACTGAAGCTGCATATTATTTCCAGAAAAATACAAATTTCCTTCAGCTTTTCTGCTAATACACTTCATGCAAATCACAAAGCCAGCCATTTCTGATGACCAAAACAAACGTGACCTATCCATACTCCTTTTCAAAAGGGCAACAATGGACAAAGTGACACTCGTGCCCTCTTGTTCACTGATTTAAATTGAATAAAGACCCCCACGCACACAAACACACATGTCCCCCATACTCACAATGCAGAACAGCTCTAGTAGCTCCCTCATTGTCCTCCTTAAACGTGTCTTTCTTTCTATACACTCACACACATGCGTTTTCCACGATGCATGTCTCTGACCTGCCACATGACTGCACACACACTCACTGACTGAGAGAGAGCGAGAGAGAGAGAGCGAGAGAGAGAGAGAGAGAGAGAGAGAGAGAGAGAGGATGGCACTGTGGTAGAGTGCCATCCACATGCTCAGAGGAGGAGGAGGAGGAGGAGGAGGAAAAAACAGGAGGAGGAGGGGATGGCAGGAGCAGAGAAGAGAGGAATGGACAGATTCCTGAGGGGAGAAAAGGCAGATGGGGGAAGGGGTGAACGGAGGGGGGGCAGCTGAGAGGAAACATTGTTTTTTGGATCTCTCCCACCATTATTTTGTCCTCCAACTCTCCTTCTCTCTCTTATCATCTCCTGAGCCCTGTTCTTCCGGATCTCCTCTTTCTTTGTGATACCAATAATTATTCCTACTTCCATAATTACTCTCTCACCTCAGCATTTCCCTCTCCTCTTTACTTCACTGCCCCCCCCCTCCTCCTTCTGTCTTTCTCTCTCTCTGTGGTAAAAATGATCTAAATTAGTCCCTTCCACTGTTCACAGCAGTCAGAGGCAGCAGTCAGAGGCAGCAGCCTGCATGTCCAGAGGCATTTCCCGTAATACTGCTGCACTCATCACTCTGCGACTCCTTGCAGAGACACACACACACACACACACACACGCACACTCATGTGCACATGCTCAGGGATGTGGCAAAGCAAAAAGCAATGTTAGATAGCACAGGTGCACTTACTGAATGTTAAAGCTGGTCACAAAATCCCTAGGCCTGTGTCCAAAATCGCTCACTATTGACTACATACAGTCGTCCACCACAGTACATACCCTCATTATTAGATTCAAATAATCCCACAACACAAAAAGTTAGAAAATAGATGATTGTAAAACCAGTATTCACTAACTAAGAGCTAACTCCCATCATGCATTGCGCAGACAGGGAAACAATAAGTAAATTTAGATGGCTGCCAGATAAAAAGAAATAACCTGAGTAGTGTCCGAATTAGGGATGTCACGATACCAGAAATGTAGTAGTTGATACCAATATCGCTGAAACTCCACTATTCTCAATACCCAATTCCATACCACGGTAAAAAACAAAACAATAAATCCCATGTACTTCAACACACACTCCTTTATAACTGTTTGCATTCCATGTATCACCAATCCCTGATAATCCGTCTCAAGTTTCTCATGAAAAACTACATTTTACAATTATATTTGAACACATCATGATAATATTATAATACATTTTTACTGCAGAGCTTGAACGCATCACAATGTAACTCACTGCAACCTACGTTAGCTGTTAGCTCCGTTATTTAGCCAAGCAGGACTGTGCCACCCAGCAGCTGCTAACAGCTAATGTTAACTAGCTCTCCTCTGGCCGATTTGAGAGTTGGAGTTGTTGTTCACATTGTAGCATTATCAGGGAAATGTTCTATCGTACGCGGGACGCCGTTAGTCTCGAGCCCTGATCCACAGTACCTTCAGTACTGTAGAAAAACTTGTACCATCACGTTTTCAGAATTTTGGCATCAAATTGGTACCAAAGAAGCGGTTCTCGTGACATCCCTCGTCCGAATTAGCTTTTTTGCCATCTGATACAGCCCAACTGATGCGTTTTTGAGGCCAATACTACTACTACTACTATTGATATTTGGGAGTTTAAAACGATACATCGGCCGATTTTTTAAAATATAAACATATCATAAACAAACAATCTTGATATAGATTCTTTCGATTTCTACCAAGATACGTACATACCAAACATTTTACATAGTAAAAATCAACTTCTCAGCACTCTCTGGTGGACAAACTGTGTCATGATGAGACTTTCTAAATGACCTCAAACCTAGTGTAGCATTACTGTACTGCATTTTCTTGTGTCATAAATATATACCGATACTGCTATATCTGAAAAGCTAACTAATATTGGCCGACACACAGGCATCTTACACACTGTATAGTCCTCTGCATACAATTCCCTATATAGTGTGTGTAGTGAGTGCTGCATAATGAAGGAGTGAATGCTTTCAGACAGAGCCATGGTGTAATCTGTGAGATGTGTCTCTCTGGCTTCCCGTACCTCATTAGAGATGCGCCGATGGTGGTTGTTCCTCATCCGGACCCTGACCGGACTCTGGACCTCATCGGAAGACGTCCCAGATGCCTGGTCGCTCTCCCCATCTGAACCCATTTTCACGTTCTCATGGACGATACCTACAACACACAGAGAACACAAAACAAGCCGTTATTGTCAGAAATTGTGCTGTACTTTCATTAAACTCAGGTCTTTTGGACTGCTTCTTTGTTTTGTTTTATGCCTCTTCCACTCTACTCTATCACTCTCTCCGTGTTCCCATCAGAGGACACAACCTTTTGTCTTTCTGAGATTTCATTCACCCGCCTGAGGAAGCCATAGCAGGGTCCCGATCCCCCAGATGACGGATTGTACCACCAGCCATGCAGGGGTGTTAGCCGAGTGTGTATAAAACGCCATCGGTAAGATGAGGAGGTCAGAGATCGATATCAGCCTGCATGCAATGAGAGCTTTCCCGTCTTTGCCTGCCACCCCCACCACACAAGTCCATTTCCCCCAGACTCCATCTGATTAATGAGTCACGGTGCAGCAGACAGGACTGCTTCCATCAATGGTGTGAGTAAATGTGGGGGGAAGGGGTCTCTCTTTGGGTTTCAGAGTATGGTGCCTGATAGCTCTCAAGTCTAGGTCATGTACAGCACATACTGTACAGTGTGTGTGTGTGTGTGTGTGTGTGTGTGTGTGTGTTTGTTTTGTGTTTGGTAGAAGAAACAGCTTCATGAGAAGAACTGTCAGATGTTAAAGCTCAGTCCCAATGCTTACATTACCATCATCTACTGTTTACCTTTTAAAACAGCCACCATAGGCAGAAGAGTGACAGATTATAGGGGGACGATTAGAGGATTGGGGGGAAGCATGGTGGGAAGAAACAGAAGAAGAATAAGTGGAATGAAGAAAAAAAAAGTCCCTTGAGTGATTGTGACACGTCAGCCGTGAGATAGAGTGATTGTGAGCCGAATAGGTAAAGCTATTTATTATAGTGTACTGTCTGTCAGCAGTGGAGTGGGGCAACACCACCTGAGGCTAATTCTAGGTGATTTGTGTGCGTCTCTTTCATGTAGTCAAGGTTAGGATTTGAGAAAGGCATGCTGGTCTGTGGATTAAACCTAAGGGCTAAAAAGAAATGGAATATGGACACGGTGTGTCATCAGCAGTGTATCAATGAAATAAAGCCCACTAGCTTATCAGTACTGCTTTCATGTTCTATAGTCAGCTCAAGATGGATTCCTCATGTCTTTATGGAGCCCCGAAGTGTTCAATAATGAATAAATGAGTAATTATGGAATAAATAATCACAGCGATAAATTGTGTAAAAAAATACATAAAACTGAAAATACTTTATCAACTCATGATGAAATGCTATTTCTAGGGCTGTCAAAGTTAAAGCGATAAAGCAAATTCATTTTAACGCCACTCATTTCTTTAACGCATTAACGCAACTTGCTTTTTTTAGGTTGTAGCGGGCTGATTCTTAAAGCTAGAGTGAAGATAATGGTATTATATGAAACTACAAAACCTAAGGAATCCATTGGTACCAACCATGTCTTACTAGCTTGTCATGAAGGAGGCTAAATAATGCCTCAAACCTACACTACATTTTGGTGAGGAAAAACTGGCATGGCCATTTTCAAAGGGGTCCCTTGACCTCTGACCTCAAGTGAATGTAAATGGGTTCTCTGGGTACCCACGAGTCTCCCCTTTACAGACATGCCCACTTTATGATAGTCACATGCAGTTTGGGTCAAGTCATAGTCAAGTCAGCACACTGACACACTGACAGCTGTTGTTGCCTGTTGGGCTGCAGTTTACCATGTTATGATTTGAGCATATTTTTTATGCTAAATGCAGTTTCTGGACAATATCTGTCATTGTTTTGTGTTGTTAATTGATTTCCAATAATAAATATATACATACATCTGCATAAAGCAGCATATTTGCCCTCTCCCATGTTGATAAGAGTATTAAATACTTGACAAATCTCCCTTTAAGGTACATTTTGAACAGATAATAAAAATTGCAATAACTATGGACAATCATGTGATTAATCACAATTAAATATTTTATTCAACTGGCAGCCCTAGTTATTTCATCATTTTTTATTTTCAGGGTTTTTGATTTCATCATTTCATAACCCTAATAAAAAGTCTGTCCATTATAAAAGTTATAGTGAAATTTTTTTCCCAATAACACTTTTACTTCATGCCACTTTCTATTTCATAACGTCACTTTTCATGACGGTGGTGGAGTCACCGCCCTCTCACCTTTCCACTAATCCCCTGCCCCCTGCCCCCTGCCTCTTAAGCTCGCAAGCAGTCAACTACCTGTGTAGATCCCAGCTGTCCATCGGTCTAACTATCTGTTGACAAAAGCAGCATATGCTCATTAGCAAAACACGAGTCCGATGTACTGCCTGTGGCCTCAGAGCCAGACACAAGAATACAGGGCATGCATACAGAATAGCTTGGTAAGAAAACTGAGCAGTCGGTAGTCATATCAGGAATCAACCCCGATGGTGAAACATTAAACTCAAGGTAACTGACACCAGAGTGAGGGGAAATTGATCCAGGATATCTACATACATAGGCGCACACACATGACCACACGCTCCAACGAGAGAGTATCCAGCACTGCTGGTATGTCACGGGTCTGTCTCGCTTTCGGAGAGATCCTGATCTTGTCTGTTTGTGTAAACAGTCAAGGAGATGCGGGCGGATCAGACGAGGTGACTGACCTTGGAGGAAAATTCCATCACCTGCTGGGTCTTGAAACACTGCGATACGCTCTGCAAACACGTGCGGCACGTGGATTTGTCTCTCATACACCATCTCACACTTTCTCTCCTCAAAATAACACATACACTCGTGCATACTTCCTAATCACACAGGACACACACTTTTCTAGTCTCCTGCAGGTTCCTTCTGCTCCATTTCCATAGCAGACTAAGAGCAGACAGTAAATGTCATGCGCTACCACTGCCTCCCTGTGAGGAGCCGGGCTGGCCTAGTTAGGGTTGCTGACTTCCTGCTAGCTGGAAGAGCAAGTGGGCTGCTTTCAGGGCTATTCTTGCCTCACCCAACTCTGCATGTACTCCACTTAGCTGGAAGTCCATCTCCGGGACATGTTGTGCCTCGGAAAATGACTGAAAAGCCAGTGGAAAGGATGTTAAAAGAAGTAAAGTAAGTGAAAGATTCGCTTCAAGAGCCCTTCAAAGAGTAATGGAAATCTTGGGAGGCCAGGCCAATCATTGAGTTCAGTGGGTTGTTCAAGGGTGCACTGGTAGGATAAATAGTCGCTGTCTACATCTAATGCATTACCTACCCCTATTATTACTACATTTTGAACTGAATCATTTTACTTCTTCTTCTTGCTCTTAAGCCAGAGGTTGTCAAAACAGTTTTTAAATAAAGAATAGCATAATGTTTAAATTTGGCGTCAGGAATAGAGATAGTGTGCCATTGTGCTGACAAGCAAATAGATAAAAAATGAAAACTGAAGGACTCTTCGCTTCTCCTAGGGGTCCGTTGGGTCCCTGAAGATACCAACACAGACACCGCCCTGGGCCAACTCACTGCATCTGTAATCTTTGAACCAGCCACATAAAGGAAATAATACTTTGAAATTAATAAATTATCATTAATAAGATGTTGAAAGTTGTATGATCAGCATATTCTGAGAGAAAGCTACTTAACATAAATTCATGTCTTTGTATCTAATAAAACCTCAGGATGCATGTTTAATTTAATGTCCCACAGAGTGAAATCCTAGACTATCACATGTGTTGGTGCACTGGGGATACTACTACTCTAGGCCTTTATATGGCACAAAGATGTTACTTACTGTATCAATCTATTGAACAACAGTTTACCTCTAAAAAAAGTAATGGTATGGCATCAGTATAGTCTGGATCTGATGAAATGGAAGACCAGGATGTAGATTGAAGTTGATGATGGATATGACAGTGATGACACTCACCAATACGGTTTCCTGGAGGACGGCACGCGTCCAGCACTCGAAGCATACGGAACGGTGACAGCCTCAGTGGGGTGTCTCTCTCCCCCATTTTTAACCCCTCTCCCGTTCTAGCCTCACCCATCCTCGAGTCTCCCACGCTGGGAGCACGTGCAGAGCCACCTTGGGGGTTGCCCGACGTATCCATTGTTGCAAAGGATTCAAAATACTACGATTAAAAATTCAAAAATACATTTCACAAAAAGACAAATAAAGAAAATCCAGGCCTTGTCGAGGAGGAGTGGAAATCGATTCAGTCTAGTCTGGGTCAGTTTCTGGGTGGGACCTGGACTTCAGGAGTTGTAGCTGTCTCTGTATCTCTAGGAGAGTCCCATGCAGTAGAGAACAGGTCTTTACATCGTGAGGACAGTGCAGACGGCACAGGCACACTAATCACAATGCAACAACTCCCCCGGCTACTACTCCACTTTAACACACTCTCTCCCTCTCCCTCACTCTCTCTCTTCCTTCCTGTAGACACTCCCTCCTCTCAACCTCTCCTTCTTTCTCGCTCTTTTTCTCTCTGCAGTCTCGCTCTGCTTGCTGACTAAGGAAGGTCAAACTGCGAGCAGGTAGGCAAAATGCTGCAGAGCCAGTCCAACACGCACAAGCTGAGAACTGTTACACCCCATCATCTGAGAATAACAGGTGCTCCATCTATCTAATGTCCTGCTGAAGCACGTACACACACACACACCGAACCTACAGCTCCTCCTAGAAAGAAAAACACTTTCATCTGGTGTTCAACTATCTGACCTCGTTGGCTCCTGGCTCTTTCCTTCACACTCTCTCTCTCGTTACTTTTTCATTTCCAGTCCAGTGTCCTCTTCTTTTTCCCCCCGATGTTTTTCTCCTTCAGTCAGATCTCCCTACTGTTATTCAGCACACCACTCTATTCAGGTTGTTGTGCTGCTCTCCTCCTTTCCACTCCCCTCTCTCGATTGCTCCCTCCTTGCCTCTGGCGCCCCTATCAGTGCTTTCAGTGCTGTTAGTCCTCTTACTCCCTCCCCTCACCTTGCTATTACTCTCCTCCCTCTCATGTGATACCAATCTCTCTCTCTCACTCTCTCTCACCCTCCTCCTGTCTCTATCTCCCCCTCCCTCGCTCTTTCTATCTCCGTCTAGGTCCAGAGATGGTGTTGAATATACAGTACAATCCTCTCTTTCTATTCAGCAGCCGATGACATTTTCTGCCTGATCAGCCTCTTTCTCTCACTACGTCTCTATCGCGCTCTCGTTCGTCTTTCCCTCTCTCTCTTGCTCCTTCCCTCCTCTCCATCCTCTCTTCCTCCTTATCCTTATCACTCTCTAGCGCAGAAATTGAAACCCTGAGGCTTTTGAGTGACGCTTCTGGCATCCCAGTTTCCCATCTTCCCCCTCTCATGCATTCTCTCCACCTTCCTGTTTCTCCCTCCGTCCTTCCCAATGGACCTGAAGCACAAGCCATTACTCATTCTCAACCCGACACACACACACACACACACACACACACACACACACACACACACACACACACACACACACACACACACACACACACACACACACACACACACACACACTGCACTGCCACTGCACACACGGTAACTGTGCACACACCTGCAGATCAAACACAATATGAACAAACACACATTCTTTATAGACATATCAAACAAGGAACTATACAGCAGGATGTACAAGTGTTGATCTTGATGGATGTTTTACTGCACTTGAAAACACCTGTGTTTTCTTTGTGCACATCCCAAACTTCCCTTCCAAATGAAATGTGCAGAACGGACTGAGGGGGGCAGCAGCACGAGCATCGAGCGCTTAAAGGTCTTTGTAACATCCTTACAACAACATGAGTGATCAATGTTAAGTGTAAAGCGATGAGCTGTTGATTTGATTTGGATGGACAGAGAGGCGGGATAATTGAAAGTTTTGTGAAGACTTCGTTGGTTGGATTTTTTTTTTTCAGTTGTCGTAGTACAGTCACCATTTAAGGTGTAATGTTTTCCAAGAAATAATGGTGTAAAGTAACTAAGTACATTTACCCTAGTACTGTACCTCAGTACAGTTTTGAGGTGCTTGTACTTTACTTTTTGAACATTTTTATTTTACTACACTATTCAACAGAGATAGCTACATTTCAAATTAGGGTTTTACATACAAAACATATAATCAATTTATAAAACGTGATGCCTTGTTATAGATTAAACCCAAACAAGTATATGAAGCAGTTAAAATTAGCTCAATCTCAACCAACCAAAACATGAAATAAATGTTTACCTGTTAATGCATCAACAATTGACACATGATCCAATAATATAATAATAGAAAGAGACAAGGGCTATTGTGCATAATGAATATTTTTACTTTTGATAATTTATGTACATTTTGTTAATTCGGTTCTTTTGCTTTAGTATCATTTTTTACGGTATTTTTTACAGTATGGTGTTGCTGCTTTTACTGAAGAGAATCTAAATACTTCTTCCACAACTGAAAATAAAAGGTCAAGAACATTCAAATGCACATTTCATGGGACTTTTAAAGACAATCCAATGGATTTTTAAAATAAAAACTGTCTGATGGAAGTATATTTTCTAAAGATGACAGAGGACAATCCAGCTGTAGTGCATTTTTGTGAAATATGCTACCACTACCAGTGTGTTGGCTGTTTGCTCTTTTCTTCCACATCACCCCCATTTTGTGTGTGTGCATGCATATTTCCCTCTATGTTTCCTATGGAACCGTGAACCATCCCACTATAGCAACCAAAAAAACTACAATTACCGCCCGGCAGTTTGGCAAATGTCATTACGTCATCATTTCATCATCTTTAACATTTATGTGTAATTGTCATAATTAGCATATGAATTCTTGGGTTATGGCCAAAAACACGTTTTGTGAGGTCACAGTGACCTTTGATCTAAAAATTCGAATCAGTTCATCCTTGAGTCCAAGTGGACGTTTGTGCCATATTTAATGAAATTTCATTAAGGCATTCCTGAGATATCACGAGAATGGGACGGAGAGGAGGTCACAGTGATCTTGACCTTTGACTACCAAAATGTAATCAGTGCATCCTTGAGTCCAAGTGGACGTTTGTGCCAAATTTGTACAAATTTCCTCCAGGCCTGAGATACCATGTTCACGAGAATGGTACAGGAGAGACGGACGGACGGACAACCCGAAAACATAATGCCTCCGGCCACGGCTGTCAGCGGGGCGGAGGCGTAAAAAAAAGGTGTCTATAGAAAAATGAATGTGTTGAATGGCAACTGCATCTAAAATGTCAGCAAGATAAAATATCAAATACCATATTTCCTCATGACATTCTCAAGGATTAACACTTAAAAAAACCCTGATCCTCAAATGTGTGTGACAACTGTGAGATAAAACCTCACCTCTCTCTTCGTGTCAATAATCATGTTGTCTTGTCAGCCTTAACTGACAAAACACGCTCCTGCAGAAAAGCTCTCACACCCTGCATGTCAATAACGCAACCACACTTGAAACAGCTAAAACGTGATGGTATAATTGGCTTAGATAAGTAAATACATGAGATCATTGGTGTACTGTGTACTTAACACATCTTGAAAACATTAATCTAGCTCCGTCTGGAAGGTGTATTAAAATAAATATTTGGGAGGACAGTAAGTGTGCAGTGTTCACTTCAACTTCTCTACATGAGCCGTACTTAGGTCTGTTGTCTTTGAGCCCATTACGCTATACTTTAAATTAGATTGGAGTAAAGAGTAATGGCCATTTACAGTGCACTGACAGACATATATTGATGCAGAGTGCTGCATCCCTGAGCTTAAAAAGTCAAAGACAAAAGCTCGCCACTCAGCCCTCTAACCATCACTGTCTCCCTGTCGCTTTGTATTCACAGGTGCAACCGTATACATCAGAGATTTCTCTCTTGCTCTGCAGCCACCTCCACATCACTTTTCCCTCCCTTCAAGGTCACATTCACTGACACTTTTTCTTGCCAGCTTGTTTGAAACATCGTTATCGTCACACTTGCTCGGCTACATTTGAGTTTCCAATTAAAATATATTGTTTACCATTTTTCTTTTACCATAAATACACACAGTCGGCCTTCAGTGGTGAGACAATAAAAACCAAAGTGCATATAGCATCCCTGAGGAACACACACACATAGCGAGACACACTCACAAGGCTGGAGGGGAGGGGGGGTTGGATTTAGACTGCAGTAATTACCTCTAAACCTTTTATCTACATCTAAGGAATCTTATTATTCAATTACTAGGACCGGAGTGCCTGCTGTCAGCTACTGGCTCTAGTGTGCGCTGGTCCCCAAACGCCTCACCCACCCTCTTCCTTTCCTATATGTAGCTCTGAAAATCACCGGCATTCTTTAGCAGCATCTTCCCTTTTGCCTCAAGCATGAGCTAATGTAACAGCAAGCATACAAAAACCTTACAAGACCAACTGCATAAAAGGAGCCCACTCCATTGTTCTTATTAAATCCAATCTGGGAGTGAGAGAAGAGGGTTAGTGTGAGCAAATGGCCGAGAGTGCAGGGAGTGAGGGAGAGGGCTACAGCGATTAATGCAGTATTAATGCATTACATTAAATCCCTGGCACAGACGAGGTCTCTCATGGTTTACAAAACATAGGGGGAGATAAGGGTGGTCTGAAAAGCTTTCCATCTTTTATCTTTTCCCCGTTTCGCCTTTTATCTGGAAGGTTAAATATAGTATTTTGATGTATGCAGAGAGAAAGCGACAGAGGGAGAAAAAAAGAACGAGAGGAGACATCTGTGACGGCATCAGAAATAGCAGCCTGCGACGAGTTTTGAGAAGAGTAGTCCTTTTTTCTCAGTTAAACAGACGGGAGGGCCGACTAATCCTCAACAGTGTAACTACAGATCCTCGCAGAGAGAAAGACATGAGGTAGCGTTGAAAAGCGAAAAAAAAAAGTGCAGCGCTCGTCTTTCCTCACTGTAAGTACAGTGTGGTGGGAGTGGGTGTTGGCCCCAGTTAGCAACAGATGAATCACAAACCTGTAAAAGCTCTCTGGCTCTGGCAACTGGCCAAACACCCCTAACATACAACCCCGCAGTCAGGCCCACTTACACAGATGGAGAGTGAATGTAATTGAATACTCCTATGGATGGATAGAGGGAGTTGGAGAAAGACAGAGAGAGAGAGAGAAAGAGAGAGAGAGAGAGAGAGAGAGAGAGAGAGAGAGAACGGGTGGGCCAGCTCTTTAGTGCAGCAGGAAAGAGAGATTGCATCATCATGTCGCTCTATTAAAGGGTGCGACGTGCTCCGACTGCTGAGTGGCACACAGTGAGTCAGCGGGACCAACCAGTGGGAGACACACACACACACAAACACAGTGCACAGTGTACCTCTTAACATTTCAAACTACACCTTATCGTGATTTTAATAATAGAATAGCATCTATTCTAGGTTCTGAGTCAAGCTACGTCCATTTTAGGGCTTTGCTGAGCTCAGAGACAGCTGTGGATTTCACAGAATGAAGTCACTCTGCCAGACCAGGAGTCTGTGGGATTAAGACTGGCACGTTCACCTATTCCTACTGGTGTTTCTCCATATTCCCTATACTTTCCTCATCTCTTAATACAATACATTCTAGTGATGTTGATTTGCTGATATTCATAGATTTTGTCCTTGTCATTCGTGTAGTTCAGATACGCATTCTAATGGTTTTCATGTTTGAGAATAGTTTTGGGAAATACGCTTATTCACTTTCTTGCCGAGTGCAAGGTGAGAAGATCTGCACTATTCTTATTCTGTATCTGTTTGTTAAATATGAAGCCACAGCCAGATGATGGTTAGCTTAGCTTAGCTTAGCACAAAGACTCTGAAAATGTCAAACTATTCCTCTAGCACCCCACATTAAAAGGGATAGTTCGGGTGTTTTGAAGTGGGGATGTGTGAGGTACTCATCTGTAGTCAGTGTATTACCTACAGTAGATGACGGTCGGCACGCCCCCAGCTTGGAGAAGCAGACGGGAGTTACCGCACGGGAGCAAAGCAATGTACTGCTGTGGACGGGGCCGGCAGCGAAACCTATTTTACCCACCCAAAAAAATCTATATCAATGTACGCTATATTCAGAATATTTTCACCTTTTTACCTTATCATCAGACTGCCCTTTCCGACGTTGAACTAAAGCCTTTGTATCCATCTGTGCTCTCGTCAAAGCTACCAGACTCCATTGAAAAAAACCTGTAATTTTACCTCGCAGAACACGGGAGTTGTTGATCTACCTCTGCCTCGATCGGTTAGTTTGTTTGTGTTATTTTGTGACTCTAGTTAGTTCAGATTCACCAAAGTCACACAATAGCACAAACAAACTAACCAATCGAGGCAACGGTAAATCAGCAACTCCTGTGTTCTGCAAGGTTAAATTACAGGTTTTTTTCAATGGAGTCTTGTGGCTTTGGCGAGAGCATAGATAACGGCTTCAGTTCCCCATCAGAAACAGACTGTATAGCTGTCTGACGGCAAGGTAAACAGGCAAAAATATTTTAAATATAGCGTACACTTAAACTGTTATTGATTTTTTTTATGTGTGCTTTTCTTTTAGGTCGTTAAATATGTTTTGCTGCCGGCCCCGTCCACAGCAGTACATTGCTTTGCACCTGTACTGTAACTCTTGTCTGTTTCTCCTGTCTGTTTCTCCAAGCTGGGGACGGGCCGACTGCCATCTACTGTAGGTAATACATTGACTATGGATAAGTAGCTCATACAAACCCCACCTCAAAACACCTGAACTATCCCTTTAACTCCAAAGATTAACATGTGTTGCATCCTACTACTGCTGTATGGATACTACTACTGCTGCTGCTGCATGGCATATCATGCATCAAGGTATTTAGGTACTAACTAAAATATGTCCGTAGCACAGAGTATTGAAAACCATCAAATGCCAAAAGCTGCCATCGATTCGTGATCTATTGCACTTATTTGTAGATCAGATAGACTATTTTATTTTAGGCATTTTACAGATTGTTCCGTGTTTAACATTTGAGAACTTTGAAAAACATGTCTATAATTGTCAAAGTAAGGTATAAAAATGTATTGTTTTGGTATTCGTACCGAGCCTCAGGTATCATATTAGTAATAGTACTGAAAATGTTAAAACTATACCCAGTCCTATGCTACTATCCCCATTTCTTTACAGGGATCATCTAAGCTTCATCCATCCATTCTTATCGTATTCCCACCGTGCGGGATCGCAATGAACTGTAAAACTCAACAAGAGTCCTCTTGTCAGCCAGAGTTCAATGGATGCAAGGAGTCTCGTTGTGCTCTATCTGCAGTTCACTCAGCCGAGGACTCGAGGGATTCACAGCACAAAGCTAATATGACTCCTGAAGGAGCCATTGTGGAACCAACACTCTACCACGTCGCTCCCTCCCTGCTTTCATCTATACTTTTCTCCCTCTTTATCGCTCAGTCTCCCGTAATCAATCTCTCGCCATTTTCTGAGCTCCATTTCACTCTAAACCCATCTCCAACATTCAAGTGTTCAGCCCCTTTCCGTTTCGCTCCATCCTTGATTTTCCCTTCCTCGCTCCATCCCGCTGCTCCTGATATAAGCCGTTTTGCCACAGTGGGAAATGAGATTACTGGGATCCATATAGCAACGGACCACACGTTCCATTACATAATGCAGACAGACAGAAGGAGAAAGTGATTGTGTGAGCATGTACATGTGTGTGTGTGTATGTTGGATTAAGGTCATTAGAGTTTTAGCCTTCCAGATTCATAGTAAAAGTAGGGATGATAGCAGAGTTGGGTCAGTATATACGGTTTTACACTAAAAGCCCATATACATGCATGCCCGCACACATAAACAAACACACCTTTTTGGTAAGCAACACATGACACTGACATGACATCACTGTGTGTGTGAGTTGACCAACCACAGGTGGCAGTATTGCTCAAGCTTGATGTTGCTTTGGTGAAACACTCATGAAATTATACAAATGCACAGCTGAATATTAAGTTATTCTTAATGCATGCAAGGACAAACAGATAAAAAAAAGAGTTCTCTGTACTGAATACTGACACATAGAAGAAGTAGAAAATATGCAGGAAATTTTACAACAAGGAAAATAGAAAATAACAATGGAGAACTGGCTAGTCCAGTTTACCTTCGTCATTTTCTTTGGTGGTTTGTCTGTGAGCGAGTGTGTTTGTTTCATGGCGGAAGAAGTACTCAAATCTTTTACTCAAATAAATAGTAGCACTAGCAAAAGCTCAAGGTAAAAATACTCCACTACAAGTAAAAGTCTTGCATTCAGAATTTTACTTAAGCGGAAGTGCAGAAGTACTAGCAAAATGGACTTAAAAGTACTCATTTGGCAGCACAATGGCTCCTGTCAGTGTTATATTATATTCGTACTGGTACACTACTGTACATGCAGTGGATGTTTATATATACGGATCATATAATTTGAGTGTAAAATATTGATCTTCAAGTAGTAACTATAGGTGTCAAATAAATGTACAACATTTGCATTTAGCAGAATTAAAAAAGATAGATCTGCACACCAAATAGCTCCCATTAGAAGGATTGTTATTGCTGTAACGTTTTGAGCAACAGACTCTTCCTCAGACTTCTGATAAGTGCAGAGTCTTTAATATCCATAATGCATACACAAGCCACACATTTCAAATAATCAATCAAACAATAATATGAAAATACATTATATATTAAACAAATGCACCGATAGAATATCAAGGCTACATGTTATAATGTATAAATCATGTTTTAATATATATTAATATGTAGCCTTGATATTATATCAATATTATATTGTTTCTGATTATATTGATATTCTAAAATATCTTTGTATACATATATTATATATATATATATTATATTATATATATATTATAACATGTAGCCTTGATATTCAATGCATATGTCTATCAGTGTACATGTTATAATATATTTTTTAAAATGTGCACATGTGCTTGTGTATGCCTGGTGGTGCAAAATGTTACAGCAATAAAAATCCTTCAAATGGAAGCTATCTGGTGTGCAAATCTATTTGTTTTAATTCTGCTAAATATTTCTCGATCCAGCACCCATCTTATCGTACACTGGATGTGCGTCGTTCTTGTTGTTTCTTATTTAACATTTGCATTTAACAATATCTGCTTCTTAAATGTAGTGGAGCAGAAGCATAAAGTAGCATAAAATGGAAATACTCAGGTACAGTAAAAACACTTTAAAGTTGTTTTTGAGTACTTGAGTAGTTACTTTCCACCACTGCTTTGTATTATAATGACTTCCTTACTCACTTCTGGCATAAAATGTGCTTCGGGCTTTGATTTAATTTTCCAAACTGAATATACAGAACCTAGGAATTAAGCAGGTTTACATACAGCTATATGTCTTTCATTATGCTTATGTGTGTGTGTGTGTGTGTGTGTGTGTGTGTGTGTGTGTGTGTGTGTGTGTGTGTGTGTGTGTGTGTGTACCCAGAGATCCAGTCCTGTGCAGGCTCAGGAAGGCTCTGTCTCTCTCCAGCCCCCCACCCGGCTCTCTGCGCAGGGCGGTGCGGCCCAGATGACCGGCATATTGACGCAGGAAGGAGGGAGCACTGTGTGAGGCGGGAGGGTGCACGGCGCACACCACCATGGGCTCTGAGACACGCGATGCAGGCGGACAGCCGGGGAGAAGAAGAGGGAGGAAACGAAGGGAGACAAGAGTGCGAGAGAAAGCGAGAGAGTGAGGACAAAGCTCAGAAGGACGGCAGGTTGACACAGATCAGAAAAAAGGCAAGACGAGAATAAGAGAAAGAGAGGGATGAAGGGTTGAGGAATAGCAGAGGAGAGGGAACAGAAGCAGCAAAATAGAGATAGGCAGGTGGCAGAAAATGTAGGAAGGAACGGGAGGAAGAGAGAAGGAGGAAAAAAGACGACACAAGGTCACACAGAGACACAGAAAGGTAGCAGAACATGTAGGAACAGTACAATATGTAGATAAAACAGTGGGAATTCATACAGCTGCTGTACTCATGTTAGAAGAGGTGTAGCACACAGTAACAGAAATAGCCATGGAAGGTGTATGAGGCATGCATAGTGGAAAATATGTTGAGTCACAGACAGATAAAGACTGCTTTTGAAGAACAGAGAGGTGAAAAAAAGAGAAGAGCAGATGCATTGTAGGAACAGGCCACAAAGGTAAAGGAGTAACCGAATGACGATGATATTTAGCTGACTGTTAGTAGGAAATTAAAGCCTACAAAGTAAACAAATGCTCCCTGACCCCTCACCAATACGTCGAACGCCCTGTCAGCATGCATGTACCGTCCCCTTTCTTTCCCGTTCGTTAGTGTTAATGAATCCTTTGTCCAGTATGTGGGTGGAAGCCCACACGTCTTAATAATCCCCAACTTCCACCACATTGCACTGCAAATTCCTCTGTTATCCCCAAGCATTAGAGTTTAAGGTTCCTCACGTGATTCGCTCACAGTCTCGCCTCCAGTAACACAGGTCCACATTGGAAGAACATCTGAGGTCAGCAACATCTAATTAGCTCTTTGAAAAATGTGGGGAGTGTTTTTCTCTCTTTCACAGTCGGACTAAGATGTATAGAGATGTGAGGGTCGGGAAGGTGATGCAGCAAGGGAAAAGGGCAAGGGGAGATGATGAGCACAAGATGTAGTGCAGTGGTTAAAGTTTAATGTCCCTCTCCTCATCCTCTACATCACTTCCTCCACCAGCCAACTCTCTCTTCCTTGCTGCTCCTTGCGCTCTCTGGAAATGAACTGACATTGCTTGAGCTATTGAAGACTAAAATAGGAGGAGAAGGATGGAGAAAGGCAGGGAGTGAAATTAATCAGGTAGGGGGTATGGATGTTGCAGCACGGGAGCTGGAATAACAGCAACCAGTAACAAAGGAGAAGCATTGTGTCCAAACTGTGAAGCAGCCAACATCTCTAGCCTAAAACACAGCACAGCTACACTGACACTTTTCTTGATTTCTCACTTTCTGTCTGTCTTTTCTATTTCCTTTTCTCTGAGACAAAACACCAGCTAAAACAGAGGCAACCTCCCTCGCCCTGTTCTGACCTGGTTTCCGTCTGGAGACAGAATAGGACGCAAACACGCACAAAGACTAATCACACACACACACACGCACAGCGTTTGTGTCAGGTGAGAGAGGTCCTGCAATCCTGGAGGATGTCCAGCAGATGGCATCCAGAGTTTCTGAGAATGACATTGCTTTTTGCACTTTTCATCTAGGAGCTAAGACATTCTCTTCTGCTCATGTGAATACACAATATCTGAATTCAACAACAGAAGCTTTGTGAATTCACATACATTTCCAGTATACTACTCCTTTCAGTCTAGTGCAGTAAAGTGAACAGTGAAAAGTGATGGTGATGGTGATGGAGCTGAGGATGGGGTGAAGATGACAAAGTGGGTTGAAAAGCTCAGGTGAGGCTTTGTGTGTTTTGTCTTTACATGTCTGTATACCTTCATGAGAGTAGTGCATATTAATAGATATTAACACACAAACACTTTCAAAACACAGGCACATTCTGTTTATATGATAGTTAGGGAGTAGTTCAGTGTAAATGGAAGAGAGTGGAGGACAGTGCAAAATATCTGCTGCCATAATTTTGCATAACCTTCCTGCGTGTCCTGCGATGACCTCTATTTTTGACCCTCTCCACCTACACCATCATTTGAAGACCTTTGTATACTTAAAAAGCTCCAAATGAAGTCTTAAGGTCTTGAACTGTAGGAGCACATGAGAATCTACTCTTTAATAACGTGACTCGCTTGCTCCTGCGTGGTAAAACGCTAGCCATAACAGATGTTGGAGTCAAACTAATCACTGTGTGACTCCCAAGAGGGTCATGGAGGTGACACAATTACTCTTCATCATAATGACAACACGTGATGCCTTGCTACATGTTTTAAAAGCTTTTTTCTTCTGTTATGAATTGACATGCCGCATTGACATGCAGTGTATAATAATATAAATATAAAGTTGTTCTCATGGCTTGTGAAGCTTGTGAGTCAGCTGCAAAGCTTGTAATAGGTGCGCTCATGCACATTGTATGCCTGTGGGATGGCGTCTGCGAGGGCGCTTGTGTATATACCTGTGTGCGAGTGTTCACGTGTCTCACCGTTGTCCCTGGCTGCGGATGGCTCATCCAAGGCCATCTGTTCTGCCAGTTCTGACAGGGAGTCGTCGACGGGCCGAGCGCTGCGTAGAGACATGGACAGCCTCCGCTTGATTATCTTCATCCTGTCCATCTTCTCAAGCGCACCACCGGGGCCCACAGGCCTAAGAGAGGAGGGACAACATCATCATCATCATCATCATCATCATCATCATCATCATCATCATCATCATCATCAGCACCACCTGCATCCCAATCATCATAATCACTGCCATTGTCCTCATTATAACCATCAACAGCTAGATCAACGCTGCCCCGTTAATCTTCATTGTACAGTGAAACTACTGCAGTGCAGCCTCGGCGCATTTTCTACAGTTCTTTGGGCTCCCGATGATTGTGTTTGCTCACGCGGCGTGTGTTCTCATTGTTATGTATCCCAAGTGCAAACATGGCAGAATAAAAGACACAGAATGAGAGAGAGCAGACCCAGAGAGACAGAGGGAAAGGGAGAGAAAGAGAGCAACAAACAACGTTTTTTACAAAAAAAACCATGTAAATGGCTGACAGTGCAGCTCCCCCAGAGGGTTCAGACCTGAGCAGCTCTCCCTGATGAGCTGTGATTGACATATAGTCATGCTATTGGAACAGTATTCCAATGCAAAAAATGGCAGCCAAAAGTATCATGTGACACAAGTTCGTCATACTCTATATGCACACCATCTATGGCCGATTCCAACCTAAGCTAGTGTCCATGTGACAACCAAACAACTCTGATGGAAACCTGGTTTCAAGTACTGTATATACTGTGTGTGGTTACAGGAGAGAAAAGCAGCCCATCCTGAAAATCAATGGAGGGGAAAGCACATATTGTTTCTCCAGCAAAGTGCTCTTCATATTCAATGGTGAACCGCCTATGTGGGTTGTGTATTTGCGTGTGTATACCTCTTAACATCAGTGAGCTTTCAAAGTTATCTATTATTTTTAGTGCCCCACAGCAGAAATTTAAAATCTAGTTTATGTACAGTATATGTGTCTTTGCATGAGCGTATTTTGTGTGTGTGTTGTGTTCCTCTACGCTCTGCTTTACTGGCCTGGAGGTAGAGGCAGCCATGGCTGGGTATTTCTGTCTCCCTTCCACTTCCTGCTACTTCTATCTAACCCATAAGGGCTCGAGAGCTGACGTGCGCAAGTGCATACGCGCACACACACACACAAACACACACACACACACACGGCACCCACTGCCTTTCTCTTTGTGTCCAACCTTGGAGGCTTCAACAAAAGCCATTCATCCTTTCAGGCTCTCAGTCTTTCAGGCCTATTAGAGGCAGCCAGTGTGCTCTGAGGGAATTCAAACCCAGCGATCCTCACTCAAGACGACTGGCTTTTTTCACTAGAAGATGCGCTTAGGCGAGGATCCATTGCTAACAACATTGCCTCCGCCAATTTACATGAGCCCAGTTGGATGCGGTTCGCACCTCAGTCCGAGGACGTTTCTCTGGGACAAAAAAAAAAAAGTTTAAAAAGGGAACAAACGAACGAATGGGAGAGAGCAACTCACATTCATTTCATATCATCCGTCACCCATGGATTATCAGTATGGAACGAATCTCCCTCCCCCCTCATTTGCATGTTTTCCCAGACTTCACTCGAGGAGAAGACTGCTCGGACAAGGAGATTGGGTTCTCCTCATGCGACTGCAGCCGTCATCCACACATTTTCAGGAATAAATGACTCACATTACGGGGGAACAGACGATAATATAATGCACCGCTTATTATCCAGATAAATACATACTAGTGTTATCATTAACACACACACTCACGCCCGCATCCGGGCATGCCCGCACACACACACACAGGCACACAATAATGA
This sequence comes from Sebastiscus tertius, assembly GCA_916701665.1. Lineage (NCBI taxonomy): Eukaryota > Metazoa > Chordata > Actinopteri > Perciformes > Sebastidae > Sebastiscus > Sebastiscus tertius. Next base: position 25,855 of record CAKAOH010033331.1, on the reverse strand, counting down.
CTAATTTCACAGTCTTCATCTTATCTCTGTTGAATTAGCACGAACAGTAATGCAGTGGGAATCTCATTACCCAGTGGCTCATAGAGGGAAATACTTCAGGTCACCACTGTGTATTATACATGTAGCTGACATTTCCAATTTTATTTATAATATGATGAAATAGGGTGTAGTCTGCCTTGTAAACAACTACGCAATATAAGCAAACAACATTCATTTTATGGGAATATTTAACTAATAACTTACTTATTTAGTTTGGAAACTTTTCCTATCTGCTTTTAAAAGATATCTTATGATATACCAGACATACCCGCTCACTTTTAGTATCATTGTGAATTGATTATAGCTTCTCTTTTATCTGTTAATGTATGTACTCATGCAGAAACAGAAACATTTCTGCTTGATAACTGCATTAAAGTGACTTTTAATTACTTTCCATCTTGTTATTACTTTTTGAAGCTACATTAAAATGTCTGTATGTTTAATTCTTTGCTGCAATGCTGCAATATTATCTTTGTGTAAAATAACTAAGGGCTGGGCTCCATTCAGTAATACCCTTTTTCAAGCTAAATTAGTGCGTATATGTGAGTTTTTTTAAACACAGGAAAACCAACTAAAGATAGGTGATAGACTCCTTTTCCATTGTCAGTAGACGAGTATGCCTTACTGTTTTTTTCTGGTGTGTCACATTCAACATCACGACCACGCCACAAAACAGAGTTAGTAAACAGTGGAAATGTAACAACGGTTAGTACTGTTCTAATATCTGTTACTTATTCAGTCTCTCTTCAACTCTCAAACCAGAGTTGGTGATTAAGACGGTTTTGATGAATTTTATTTTGTTTCTGGCGAGTTTGAATGAAGTGTGTTTTACAATGATCAGCAAAGTAAAATTACTCTTTTTGTCAATGGAGTCCGGAAACTTTGAGGAGTACATATAACGTTTCTTTCTTTTCACATCTAACTCTGTGAATTATTATTTCAACCAAACCAGAGTTGGTGATTGTAGGAACAGTGGAAAAAACTAATGAAGACGGTTTTGATGAGTTTTAATTTGTTAATGTCAAGTTTGAATGAGGTGTGCTTCAATGATCAGCGAGGTAAAATGACTGTTGTCTGACTGTAATCTGGTGGCTTTGAGGAGTGCATATTAATTGTATGTTTTGTACGTTTATGAATTATAATAATTGTCCAAATCCCGGATGATTTTATTCATGATATAGTCACTTCAAACGCTTATCGACACACGAGTACCAGCTGCGCTTACTGCTCTCTCTTCTCTCCAACAGCGAGAGATTTATCTTTTAATAAAAATCAAAAATCTGATACCCTTAAAGTTGTGTAAATTTTTCCCCATGGTATCAAATATTGCTATTTTTCAAGGTATTGTGTCGAAGTTAGAAACTCAAATATTGTGACAACACTACTGGGAATGAAGGCCGATTGTAACCTTTGGCACTAAAGACAAAAGCCAGATGTTAGTGGCTCGTGTCTAGAGGGTAACCCATAAGTTGAGAAACTCTCACGAGATGGTTAAGGTTAGGCATTGATCGTCAGGCAGTGAGTCATGCAAGAGTTTTCACACGTTTTAGCAACTTGTGGGTTATCCTCTAGACAGACCATGTTAGTGTGTTTTTATCCAGTAGGAAAGGCGCTTAAAAGACTTTTACACTGAAGGATAATATAAGACATTTCCGACTGTATAAGTATCCGTGTTGGTCGACTTGTAAAGAAAAAGTTCCAAGAAGAAAGACGTGTTATGAATGTGCGTTGGATGTTGAGTCTTGTCTGGTGTGGGATGGACGTGGCAGTGTGAAGAGCTTGGCAGAGTTACTACAGTGAGTGGGACGGGACATGTGGCTCCAGGCTGCAGCATGTGCAGGCCACACTCACCAGACACCCGGCAAACCACGAACAACTCTGATGCATAACTCCCACTAAACGGTGGGACGAACTCCAGATGACGGAGGCCGCTCTCACTCCTTCAAAGACACTACAAGCACTTCTGGTTTTTTTTTAGTTTTGTTTGAAGGCAGTAGAGCATGGGACGTGCAATAAAACCAACACAAAAGAGTGACGCTTATAAGTGATACAAAAGGAGTAAAGAAATAAAACCTTTAATAACTTTGTAGTGAGTTATTTGTGTGTGTGTGTCTGTTAACAGCTTGTGCACATGTGTTTCCACATAAATTAGTGGGTGGTTGCATGGATGTGGTAGCATGAAGGTGAGGTGAACTGACACACCCCTGAGGAGGACAGAGGAGGAACACAGTGTCTGAGTTATTCAAGACACACACCATTTGGTTTGCTAGGTTACAGGCCCAGACTGGAACCGCAGTTTCTATCTCTGAGGTGAGGAGAAGAAGAAAAGAGACAGAGAGAGGCGAAAAAGCTGAGAATTCACAATTCACTCTATCTGTCCTCCACCCATGTACACACTCACACACACACAAGCTATAAAAACGTCCAGCCCTCCGGTGCTTGGGATGCCACACAGTGCTGCAGCGTGGAATCCTTGCCAGCCTTGCTCTGGGATTCCTCTGCCAAATATGCCTCTTCAGAAGGCAAAAAAGTGAATGAACCTGAGGACCTGCAGTGTACACACAAACACTTGCTAGCTGCAAGTTTGACACACACACATGTACTGTACAAACACACACAGACTTTTATCAGAACAGAAGGGAAAATGTCAACAGCTTGATCAAGATCTGATTGTTTCAGCCAGATATTGTCTTTCCTCCGGTACCTCTCTCTTTGTCCTTTTACATCACAAACAAACAAGCATTCTTCTGCCATTCAGTGGCACATGAATCATACGCATGCATGCACTCACATACAATGTGGCAGAGTGGGATGGGCACTCAGTGGCACTCGGAACACTGCTTGGCGCGGACGCCCGAGGACGCATGAGTAATGCACAAATCTGCCCAACTACTGAATCCTACACACATCCACACAGATAACCCAACAAGTTGTCCATTCTCATTATAAGCCCAATGGCTCCTCCTCAGCATCTCTTCTGTCACTTGACCTAAATCTCACAAGTTAAGATGAGGAAAAGGAATTATGGGAAGAAGATGAATGAATAAGCAGGAGCACAAGACTGCAAAAAAGACAAGGCAAAAGATTTGAAATGCCATTTTCAGCCACAAGAGGAGGAAGGAGAATGGAGGGTCTGCCTCATATGATTGTGGGGAGGTCTGGCTCAAAGGTTACGTTACTTAGGGCTGAATAATGTGGCTGAAATCAATATCACAAAAAGGAATATTTTTGCGGTATTAATATAGAAAATGTATGCAATATAAAATCATCAAACTGCTTTTCACTCTAATGACCTGTGATGCATTGTTACTTATTACATCAGACAAATAGAAAGAGAAATAGAAATAAGTATGTAAAACTGTGCAGCACACTGCACACATTTTTACACACTTATTTCCTTTTCTGTGTTTATATATATTTTATTCTGAAATGGAACAACTGTAACACAACCCAATTTCCCATGGGGATCAATAAAGTATGATGCTGATTTCTGAAATCTTTTTTCACACATGTAAATGCATACATATACAATTAGCTTTGAATAATTCATTTGGAAGGATCTCAGGATCGGGATATCATTCCACTGAAAGTCGATATAGCCTACATGATAACACTGAATAATTTGGCCAGCCAAAACTTCATTATTTAAAGTCATTATACATTATTAATACTGTAAAATGTGTATTATTACTACTGGCCACAACACTGCTGTAAAAGAAAAGTTTAATACCAGTGAGGCCCTTTCCTTTCCTGATTAAAAAACGGCATTATTTGATCAGAGAATAATGTACAACAGGGTGACATTCAAACCAGAACACACAGATATATACTGTATGTGCATCCTATGCAACTGCACAATAATTGGTTCCAGGACATTACACTGTGCAAAAATAAGACCATGCAGGAAAGTGATGAAATTCTGTTAAAATGTTGTTTTTAAAGCCTGCTTAATAGGTTATACAACCAGGCCCTTACCAAAACTGTAGTGTCATTATGGTAATGAGACAATTATGTCATAAAATACACTTAGTAGGCTAACAACATTATTGTGTCTGGGATTATTATTGAGGTTTTTCAATCGGGGTGCATGGCAAAGGCAAATGCTTTGACGGATCAGGATATGATTCCACTGAAAGTTGATATGGCCTACATGATAACACTGAACAATTGGCCAGCCAAAACTATCATTATTTAAAGTCATTATACATTATTAATACTGTACATTTGTATTATTATTACTGGCCACAACACTGCAAAAGTAAAAGAAAAGTTTAATATCAGTGAGGCTCTTTCCTTTCCTGATTAAAACCGTCTTATTATTTGACCAGAGAATAGTGTACAACATTCAAACCAGAACACACACATATTTACTCTATAGGTGCATCCTATGCAACTGCACAATAATTGGCACCAGGACACTACGCTGTGTAAAAATAAGACCATGCAGGAAAGTGATATTTTGTGATGTGCTATTGTGTGTAGCTGTGTTTTGTGTATGTTCTTTCTTGTATGACTGTAGTATGTTTCTTTGTTTTGACCTGCCAAGGGACTTACAGATGTGAATTATCTTAAAGCTATTATCTGGTACATCTGGTGCATCAAATGGTGACATTTATGTTTTAAACTCTACATGGTCCCTTTTAAATAAAAACAATAAATAATAATAATAAGATTCTGTTAAAATGTTGTTTTTTAAATCTTGCTGAATAGACTATACAACGAGGCCCCTTACCAAAACTGTAGTGTCATTATGGTAACGAGACAACATTATTGTGTCTGGGATTATTATTGAGGTTTTTCATCAGGGTGCATGGGAAAAGGCAAAGGCTTTGACGGATGCGCATGATTTTCAATCCGGACATCCCACACTGAGATGGACATGAATAATTTAGTCCCAACACGCTGCTAATGAAATTAAGTGTTCAGATACATGTTTTTTGTTATGGGGCAATAACTGTTCAACCTATATATTGGTGTTGATAACACGTCTTGCCATCTTTGCGAGCATCCACGAGGTATATCGACAACAACACTGCGTGCATGACCGCAACACTGGGACTGTCACATTAGCGGACAATATCCCATGTAAACGAGACATTCATGGCTGCGAGCTAGAGCGCACATCAGTGTTGGCAGCAAAAGCACGACAAAATATCACGGGACAAAAAAAACAAAAAAAACGCAGTTCGTGTCGGGCCTTTCTCTCCTGGCAGAGATTCCTCTAGCCCTCCAGGCCCTTTGCGTTTTCGATCAGATCCTCTCTCCTCGTGTTTTCCTGACGCAAGTATCCGGGAGGAGGAGAGTCAAAGCAGGGCAAAAGAAAAGTTACACAGAAACAACCCGGGCCGGCTCACAAACTCCCTGGGAATAACACTGGAATCACATCTGAGAGTATCATGGTGGTATGATTGTGAATTAAGGGTTAGGACTCTTAAAACCATTGCTAAATTGTTAAATATATTCCTCTATGGAGTTAAATTGTCGGTCTATGGTGCCTTTTATCGCCTATTTAACACTTTTATCTGCCCTATCCATGGTGCCACTTTAATTTCCCCCATTGCGATTCGGATTTTTTACAGAGTAGGCTACAAACTACCTAAAGAATCCACATTAATTCCACATTTACGCACATTTTATGCACATTTTACGCAGTAGTCAAAATCACCAAAAACACCTTTGTTTTGAAGAACTCCACCTGCAATGTCAGCTGATATACGACAGTCAGTCGTGGTTGTGGTTTTGCTTGTTGTCCAAACATTTTCGCTACATGATCATGAAACAGTGCAGTGAAGGCAGACTGGGACATAAACACAAAAAAGAAATGCCACTGACCTGCTAGTGTTCCTGCTGCTGCAGGAGACTATTGTTCCACTTGTGTGTTAATCCAGGCAGCAGCACGCTGGGATGGATCCACTGCGACAAGTTCCTCCAACTACTACTTTGCTGTAAAAAACACACCAGATTTGCCTTATTAGCTAGTCAGGTAGGTAAATCTTATCCCTGGTTTTTCACCGTGTTTCGCAGTGTCCCCGTCGCTTGAGTAAGTGCATCTTTTGACCCCGTATTAACGCGTTATTTTGTCGTTTACTTTCGCTTATAAACAGCACCGTCCCGTCCGGTGATGAGCAGCCATATCGCTGCTGCTGCTGTGTGGATCCACAGTGGAAGCTCCAGTGGCGTGATCCCGGAAAACACCGCAAGGGGTGTGTGACTGTGAGTTCATCTCTGTGTGTGTGTGTGTGTGTGTGTGTGTGTGTGTGTGTGTGTGTGTGTGTGTGTGTGTGAGAGAGA
>CAKAOH010033331.1:0-19003 GCA_916701665.1 Sebastiscus tertius | reverse complement strand
TAAGTACATTGGAATTCTGAGAAGTTTACACCGAGTCAGCTTTAAGAAAAGAAAAAAGGTAGAAAAGACACAAGGTAATTACACTACAAAATAAGTAGCACATTCAACTCAACACAATAAATAAATAAATTACTAAAATATAAAACGCCCTCAGTGTAGTCAATAAATAAACTAAACTACCCTCTGCATAGGAACGATACCCCAGAATACAAATATACAGTATATATGCTCCATGACCATGTCAAAAGAACTTGTAACTCCCAAAAATATATATATATAAAAAAGAAATAATTAATATATTTCAGACAATTAAATTCCTGAGGTCCTATAGATATAAAATGGATACTACCTGGAAAACTACTGTGAATAACAGATGCCAAGATTTTCCACATAACATGCTTTAAGTGTTCTTTGAATGAAATGAAAGTGAATAAAACTACATTAGGACTTTTTTTTTTTTCTCTGGGAAACACCTGGATCTACAACAATTATTTTAGCTAACGTCAGAAATCACAGATGACACAGCAAACAGCAGTTGATGAAGAGGAGTGGGGTCTGCTTGTCTGGTCTTCATCGCCACCTTGTGGTTCATTTAAACAACAGCAGCACGTTTTCATTCACAAGCCAAATTCATTCACTGGAGCAAATCCTATATAGTCAAGTCAATTTTATTTCTATAGCACATTTAAAACAACATGAGCTGACCAAAGTGCTTTACAGACATAAGCAGAATAAAAACAGAATAAAACAGGTCAACAGAGCAGACAAGAAAATCTCACACATATCCACAGACAGAGACCAAGATAAAATCCATGAGTAAAAGACTGTTACAATGAGCATTATAAAATTATAATATAATAATATATTATATATGTTGCTATAGAAATACAACTCAATAAAGCTAGAACCTGTACAATAATACTATCTGAAATAGGTCAACAAATGCATTTTTGGAAGCTAGTAAGCATAACATGGTCAATTTTATTGAGAATAGCCTATTTCCATGGTAACTCTGGGCTGGTTTATTGGATTAATAGGTTAAACCATATGTTCTTCACATGTTCCATAGAGTTTTCTCTTAATTACACAATCATGACACATGGTGGGTTTTGAAAGCTGATTCTGATATTTGTAGAATATCTTTTAAAGTTTGATAGTTTTTAGACCACATTAGGGATACAAAAGTTAGTAGTGCAAAGTACAAAGTACAAAAAAATATACCAGATATAAAAATACAAGGAGATGAAGAAAACAGTTAAAACTGAATATAGTGCAGGGTAGCTGTGATACACGACTATTAAAAAGTGCAGGGAGAGTGTGGGCTAATAAATATGCCTAACAAAACATGTAACTGAACAATTCAATAATACAATGATGTATGAATGAAAAAATAAATCACAAAATGTTTTTGACTTGTCGAAAATGTGTTTGGGATGGCACTGGTGGAATTCAGCATTTCTAAAAATCCTTGTTAGCTACTATGGTCACTTCCTGTGCTGTGCAGTGGTAGAAAATATATTTATCAAAATACTGCACTTAGGTACAATTTTGTGGTACTTATACTTATTTAAAGTATTTTCATTGTATGCTATGTTACACTAGTACATTTCTGAGGCAAAAAATTGCACTTTTTAGTACACATTTTGACAGCTAACATTAGTTTACTAAGTTAGCTAGCTACCAGATAATACCAAAGATGCTAAAGTAGAACTTTTCCTTGTAACGTTCGTGGAGTATTGTTGTATTTGTACTTTTACTTAAGTAACATTTACTTACGTAAAAAGATATGAGTAGGCTATTTATTCCACCTCTTCCATGCATGTTAAAAGCAATCAGTGGGTCTACTGAAGGGGTCTGCAACCTGCGGCTCTGGAACCACATGTGGCTCTTCAGCCCCTCTCAGTGGCTCCCTGTGGATTTACAAAAATGGAAATGAATAACTGTTTTTTGTTTACATTTTCATTGTTGTAGGTCTATGGTACGATGGAGTATTAGGGCCACATTGAGGTAAAAAATACAAAATCTGAGATTTTGAGAATTAAGTCATATTACGAGAATAATGTCATAAGTTTATGAGAAAAAAGTCGTAATGAGAACAAAGTCATAATATTATAAAGTAGTAATTTTACGTGCTATTTTCTTTTTTTCTTGTAAAGTTATGACTTTATTCTCGTAATATTATAATTTTTTTCTTAAGTTATGACTTTATTCTTGTAATATTACGACTTTTTTCTCGTTAAGTTATGACTTTATTCTTGTAATATATTACGACTTTTTTTTCGTTAAGTTATGACTTTATTCTTGTAATATTACGACTTTTTTTCTCGTTAAGTTATGACTTTATTCTTGTAATATTTTACGACTTTTTTCTCGTTAAGTTATGACTTTATTCTCATAATATTACGACTTTTTTTCTTGTTAAGTTATGACTTTATTCTTGTAATATATTACGACTTTTTTTTCGTTAAGTTATGACTTTATTCTTGTAATATTACGACTTTTTTTCTCGTAAAGTTATGACTTTATTCTTGTAATATTACGACTTTTTTCTCGTTAAGTTATGACTTTATTCTTGTAATATTCTCACTTTTTTTCTCGTTAAGTTATGACTTTATTCTTGTAATATTCTCACTTTTTTTCTCGTTAAGTTATGACTTTATTCTTGTAATATTACGACTTTTTTCTTGTTAAGTTATGACTTTATTCTTGTAATATTAAGATTATTTTTTCCCGTAAAGTTATGAATTTATTCTCCTAATATCACGACTTTTTTTCTCTTAATATTCTGACTTTATTCTGTAAATCTCAGATGTTTTTCCCCTCAATGTGGCCCTAATACTCCATAGTACATTTGCACTTTAGCCCTCACTGCTTTAGACTTATATACTATATACTTAGACTATACATTGTGTTATCTTCATCACAATGATTAAATGTTTTGCGGCTCCAGACAGATTTTATTTTATTTGTTTGTCTAAAATGTCTCTTTTGATAGTAAAGGTTGCACACCATAATGCTGCTCTGACCGTTAGAGGCCGCTAACGGTTCACTGTGGAAACCGGAAACGGAAGTCGTTAGTTTGCCCGTCTCGTTGTTAGGCAGGTTGGTTGTCAGGGGCAGCGCATCAGCCAGTATTAAGCTAGCTAACCTGCTGCCAACACAGGGATTAAGGGACTTCTGTTAATGATGACTCATTTATTCATAAAAGAAAACGAATGTAGCCACACCTGCTTATTATTCACTCGGAGCTGCCCTGTTTCTTTGTGTAAAAGCTGCAGAAACGAGAAGGTTTATCGAAACCACCAGGAGGGTTTTAAATTGTTGTTTTTATCCCGTAGCCAGCAAGCTAATGCCATCAAAACAGACATTGCAGCAGTAACATTACCCTGTAAATAGATATCTCAAGGTTTCCATTGCGCTCGATGGAAATGGAAGACTTTCAGGAGGATTTAATGGAGCAGGAAGAATACGACGAGGAGACCGATGAACCACCATCGTCCCTCAACAAAAAAGCCCCATTTCGCTCCACTCGGCTGCACATCCAGAGGAGTAATGTCTGCTCTCGGGCTTATTTCGTGGTGGTCATGGTCTTCTTCCACGTGTACATCCTGAATGTGATCGGTCTGCTGCTGTACGTGCACTACAACAACGGCCCCGGGGATCTTGTCAATGTGGACGGGACCACATCAGCATCAGGATCAGTCAGCGAGGGCGGACCCCCTTTACCCCATCCGGACCCAGCTGTAAGGGAGATCCACGTGGAGGACTATAGTCAGAGTTTGAGTCTTCCTCGCATTGAGGGGATACGGGTAAGAACACTGGCATCATTTCATGAAATATGCCACTCACTGAGGGGAAATCCTACAGTGCAACACAACATCCCCCTTGTTACCCAAAGTATGGTTACTGACATCAAAGTACTCTTTAAAGGGACTGTTTGGAAGAATCAGAAATGCTTGTTAACAGCGACACCTGTGGCAAGTCAACGAAAGTCAGTGTAGGGCTCACGCTTGCTCGCTCTAAATAGACATGAACGAGCATTGCTCAAAACAGTGAGGCGACACACGTCACCTAAAACCACAATATCGCTCTATATTTCACCTGCTTCGCAGTAATGTTAGCTGACCAGATGAAGGTCTCTCCATGAATCACTGCTGATCCTAGTGTTGGATCCCGGGGCTGAAGCAGGAAAAGTGGGTCGGTGCCGGGGCTGAAGCAGGAATAGAAACGTTATCGTCTCCCAACTGCGCCCACAGAGAGACACCAGCACCCGGTCAGAGACGATAACGTTTCTCGCTGCAGAGCCCCGTCACTTCACAAGACACGGAAAACCTCTGTGGTCTGGAGGAGCTGCAGCAGTTATTTCTGCACAAACATCCTCTGTACATTCACTAGATATTCTCAGAGCTAGACTAACTCTCCTGCAGTGTGTAATGAGCGCACATGCACGTCTAGAGGTGGAGCGAGAGAGTGAGAACGCACGCGGTGTGTGAGTGAAGGCAGCGGAGCAGAGACTCTGGCCACACGCGAGATCGCATATGCGAGCGAGCATGGGATCCCGACCCGGTAGATTTATACGTGTAAAAAGTTACAAACAGTCCTTTTAAGTAATCTTATACAATACTAATACAATGTTGATAATGCTTCTTGTCCATCTGCAGGTTGGTCATGTTCAGCAGGTGTTCCTGGTGCCAGACAGAACACATGAGATGAGGACGATCAGCATGAAACCTCTGCTATTTGGTAAGTGCACGTGTGTCGTCTTTTTGGGTATGATCTGCTCTTCATAAATAAATGGCATTTCATCAGGATTTAGAACACAACATTTAATACTTCTCAAAGCCATACAAATATAGACCAGCGATATTTACCTAAAATTCACAGATATGTACATTTTCTATAAAAAAAAAAACATCTTTTTATCAGATACAGTGTTGGTACTTTATGAGCTCCTTTGTGACCAGCTGATTGCTGCATATCTGTTCCATAACCAGAGAAGGTTGGGAATGGTTTGAAAAGATAAAAACGAGCATATTTTACAGTTGTAGGTTTTTTAGTTGAGCTCTAAATGCAATGTCTGCTCTTTCTCTATATGCATGCTGCACATCTCAGTTCTTTTGACTTTCCTAAACCTGGCACATAATCCTAGCTCCTGCATCTGTGATGTTTCCATTTGCGCGCAGCTGCCATCAGATTCTTGTCTCGTCTTTGCCAGGCATAAGCCTTATTGACCACCAGCCGCTCCCCCTGCACTGTGCCTGTCACTAGGAAGGTCCCGCCTCGTGGGTTGTGCCGTGTCATGTTCCTCACGCAGGTGGCATCCCTCTCCAGCCACAGCTGTATGCGGGAGCGGATCTGCCCACCCAACAGGGGTCCGTGCTTCAGAACATCCAGTTTGGCAGCCAGCGAGAACTGAGACAGGCTTACTGGGCTGTACTTGAGGCGTGTTAGACGCAGTTTCACAACTGGGAAGAAAGCAGATATACCACAAACCATGATCATCAACTTCAGAGGGAGCAGTGTGCTATTTGTGTGTATTAATTGTCCAGAATTAATGGAAAACTTAGGAGAGAGGAGATGAAAGAATATTGATTCTCACCAAAATCACTTCTACAAAAGGTCTCCAGTGTATCTTTTGAAGAGGAGGCCTCCTCCAGCTCACAATCCCGACAGCTCGCCTGAGGCACTGAAATGGTCAAACCACTAATTGAATCGCTAGTTGAATGAAGTCAACTCAAGGATATGTGTCTATGTAGCCAGCTCCTTACCTCTACGTCCCCCTGTGTGAACAGTGCTGTTGGTGATAGAGGAGATGCACATGAGATGGTCTGCAGGATACTGGTCACAGCGCAGAATCTCTGGCCAGGGGTAGCCATAACAACTCATGATTGGTGCACAGCTGTCCCGTACCGATTCACACAAACTCCTGCAGGGCGATATGAACCTGATAAAGAAGAGATGGAGACGGGGGGCATTGTCAGCATTGAATAGATGAAAGGATTTGAATCAATAGTGTAGTGGTGGGGAACAAACAAGACTGGATTAAATCACATTTGGTTGCTTGTTTTTCTTTTCCTTAACTGAGACGTGCTAACGTGTCAAAAAGGAGATTATAGCGCTTTGATTGTTTTCTGTGTGAGCCTCTCCTCAGATACTATCACCAATTTGCATAGCTTTTGAAAGGGTGTTAACCCTTAATGATCCTGCTCCTATGTAACTTTGTCATTATTCTTAGACATTTTTTTTTCAACAATAGCAAACATTGCTGAACAAAAACTTGTGAGCACTGTCCTGTGAACATCACAGTTCCTAGTCAAACTTAAAAAAGGTTGACAATATATGTTCGAAAAAAACATACCTGTCAAGGCAGATGGGTGCAAAGAGAGAGCAGAGGAAGATGCGGGCGTCAGGATGGCACTCTCTAGCAAGTAGTGGCAGCCAGCTGGCACTCTGCTGCACAGCCTCAGCTGGAGACTCGTGGCCCAGTAGGTTGGGCATCCTCATCGTGTCATATCCGATGTTTTGGCACAAGGCCATGCCCAACGGAATAGGGACACAGCGAGAGGAACTGCGCGGTTCCCACAGTCCACCTTCCCCAATAGAAAGCATGGACCTGAAGCCAGTAGCAGTACCTGGGTCCCCCCACCCCTCACCATCCTCTCCTGCTTCAGCTCCTGATCTAGAAACACGAGTATCTCCAAATCCAGTTTCAGCGTTGCCCTCGATACTCGCCCTGTCCCCGCCCTTGTCTTTTACTCCAGATCTAACCCTGCCCTCAGCCCTCGCTCGTCCCTCCAGCCCTGCCTTTACTCTACCAGGACCAAGCGCTGTTGTGCTGCACGGCCCAGCAAGCAGAAGGAGAAATAGAAGGGAGGCTGAAAGGGAGGGCTTTCTGATAAAATGAGGGCAGAGCACTGCAGTCATCCTGGGATAGAAGTTGGGGAAAGAGGAGGAATCCTGAAGTGTGAGTGAATGAAGACCCCTTGTGTGACAATGCACGAGAGGGTGGCAGAATAGGTGTATTTATAGTGGGCGGTGACTTGCATAGTAAGGGGAGGTGTAGAGAACAGTAGGGAAAAGGGGTGGGGCACACATTAGTGTGTTATTAGAGATGTGGATCCACTTGCATTTATGAGTGGATTTAAGTGTGTTTGACAGAGCTAAAGGTTAGTAAGGTGGATGATTTTGGCATTTAGATACTTTTGGCTGTCTGCCATGTCCATCCCCACAGCTTGAATTGAGGAAGAGACTGGCCCTCATGTAGTGGAACTCCTCCACCCCTTCCATCCTGCATTTTCTTCCGGCCCACACCAAACTACCCTGTCCCGCCCTGACCTCTTTGCTTTTGCACTTCTTTTTTTTATCCACCTCTCCTGCTCAGAGGGAAAGATTGGATGTTTTTATGAATACCTACTGCTCATGAGAGACGGAAGATGCCCACGATAGCAAGAGGACAATTAAGCTGTCCACAAGGTGAAGTCGATGCAGAGCTATAACCCTTCAAGAGAAGATAATCAACATGCAGAAACTCTCCCTAAGTGACGAAACATGTGAGACCTGTGTGCGGGCACTTCTGCAATGATTAGTAGATCGACAGAATATTAACCAACAACTATTTTGATAATTGATTCATCATTTTAAGATATTTTTTGAGGAAAAGTGCCAAAAAAATTCACTGGTTGCATCTTCTCCAATGTGAGGATTTGCTGTCTTTTCTTGTCCTACATTATACACAATTTTGTTTTTTAGTGTTGGTCATAAAAACCAGGCATTGATGACATCGCCTTGAATTCTGGGACATTGTGATGGGATTTTTTTCACTATTGTCTGATGGTTTATTGACGAAGATGATTAATCGCGTAAATAATCAGCAGGTTAACCAATACTGAAAATAATCAGTAGTTGCAGCTCTAGTGCGCACTGCTTGTGCGCGTAGGACACAAACAAAATTGGTGTCGTCCTGCTGTGTAGCCATGACCTGATTCCTGTTCAGACAAGCAGGTCACTTCCTTTCCGGGGGAGAAAGAGACAGTAGTGGGAGGGGAGAAGAGGAAGGCTCAGTCCCCCTTCATTCATATCAGTTATCCAGATTAATGAGGCTTGACTGGACAATAGGGATTAACCAAGTGGATACAGTGTAAAATACACGACTGACAAACAAGGTCTCTACTGTACGGGCAGCCAACCTACCGGAAGCCTTTTATTAAGAGGGAAAATGACTGACAGACATGACTGGATTGTGGATGAATTCAATAAAGGTATCTAATAGAATGCATAAAATGGGATTTGTTTTGCCGGTGTAACAAATTTTCTAGAAAAAATTGAAACCCAGATGGACCTGAAATGTTGAGAAAATGTTTAGGGACACATCTCAAAATGACAGAAAATGGAGACTATCGATGCAGAGTGGCTTAGAACAACGTTACTAATAAGTATAGTCGGCGAAAATGAGAGAGAGTACACCAAATCCGATTCTTTCACTGCTTTGTACTAATTAATATCAGCAATTACTGACTCCCAGAAGCCAGCACTAGTGTTTCCACCCTCCTCTGGGAGAAGTCCGGTGTTGACACTCATTAAACCTGCTCGTGGGACAGGCTATACCACAAATACACTGGGGAATGACAGAGGGGAATAGCATGTACTCATTATATACACAGTCTATGTATACATTCACTAAAGACTTCCCCTGCTGTAATACCTACTAAAACATGCATGAAAGACAGAAATTTGTAATTAAGTAGCATCAAGCTGTTGCTCTAAAGTTAAGTGGTTTCCCCACAGTTAACTGTATTGTGATATAAAGACCCTATATTTAGCTCTTTGTTCCCGTAGTCTGGCTTATTATGAGTCCACGTTTCAGTGTTATGCACTGTGATAAGAAGTTTATGGGATTTGTCTTGCTTTTTAAGGCCCACTCATCCCAATCACACTTCTATTAGCATACACTGATCATTAAACTATCTCACAATTGCCTCTTCACACTGAAAGGTTTTGTTAGGCAATCTAAAGTAATCCATTTAGTCTCACAGATCAAGCCCACACTGTCGACAGAGATCTTCTAATCCACTTAAATCAGTCACTCACCGTCTCAGGTGTGCAATGAAGCTCCACGTGTGTGCAGAGGTTGTGAATTTTCAGCCTTGAGACATTTTTGAATTCATTTTAAGTGATGGCAAAGACATCAGCAACAAGGTTATTGGTGTGAATTGAAAAGAAAAAGTTTCAGTTTATTTGCTTTTTTTTAATCAATTAGTGGCTCCACTGCGGCCTAATCATCACGTGTGAAGGTGTGAATCACTCTGCACCACAGTTAGCAAACCAAGAATGTCAGCCACACACTTTGCATGTATTTGATGAGCGTTGCATAATCTCCAAGGCACTCTCTTTGATAGATTGTATATCCTTGATCCTCACTGTAATCTTGGGTAGACAGAGGGCCTGCTGGTATTATGATAATATGGCTCTTTCATTTCCGTAATTGTGTATTTGGCTACATAGCCTGGCAGTTAATTTGTGCTTTCAAAACTCTGCGGCTAAAATTAGTTGACTGTCTCTCCTGTGGAAAATATAGACTCCACTTACTCATTTTGTGCATTACATGATTTGAGTGAGTATGTGAAGTAATGTGTCTCCATTTCAAATTAGGATCTTTGTAAAGTATCGGCAGCATCTGACCACACATGGTCCAAGGCTGCAATGCGTCCTAACGTTCGCCACTGTTATCTTTTTCCTGTCCCTGTCAGAGATTCCTGGCTTCCTGTCAGAGGAGGAGTGCCGCGTGGTGGTGCAGCTGGCTCAGCTCAAGGGTCTGATGGAGAGCCGGACGACAGCAACCAGCCAGGGACAAGAGGAGTCAAACCAGCCATTGCTTTCTATCAGCACAGAGGAGGTCTTCAGTCTGTTGGACCTAAACCAGGATGGGCTGCTGCAGAAGCAGGAGGTGACAAGAGAGAAATACCTTGTATCTATATGCCGTAGAGCTGTAAGGGAGGGAAATAGATTTCCAGAAAAATCAATTCTAAGTAATGGCAAATTAGATGAACTGTCAGAATGTGTTACACTTTTGGTTGAAATAAGGAAAACATTCTTGTCTCTCCTCCAGATTGTGAGTCACTCGCGCTCTCGAGATGGAACTTGGCTGAACCCAGACAACTTACGGCAGATACTCGCTGGCCTGGAAGCCTGCCCAACAGGTTAGTGCTGCTGTGGCTTGTGTGTGTTTCCCCAAGTGTGTGTCAGTACATTTGTGACTGTTCTGACTGATTCCATATAGAGCACAGCATCAGTTTTTGGGCACATTACAGGTTTGAATGACTTTTAAAAACATGTATTTGTGGGGCAAAGTTCTAAAAAAAAGGAGCAAAGTGTATTGTACTGGTAAGAGTAAGTGGCTGACGGGTGGCTGTGATTGCGTGCAAGTCTTTGTGAGTGGCAAGGCCGGAAGAGGAGTGACACCGTTTTGACCTGACGCCATTGTGCCAGGCGTTGCACACATCCCAGTCCGGATGTGCTTCATCCTATCTCATTAAAAAATGATTATTCTCCAACCCCTTTTCTTAATTTTCCCCCGGATCCCCTGCACACCCCCCGCTCCCGCCTCCACTACTCTTTCGTTAACCCACCCCCCCTCCCCGGCCATCACTTCACTGGCACCCCAGAGCTATTGTTGCGGCTGGGGCGCGGCCTCCCAGGGGAACTGATGGGGGCCAGACATTCATTCAGCTGACAGTAACAGCGTACGGTTGGACAAAGACGGAAGGAATGGAGGAAAAGAGCCTACTGCTCATTACATTGTCCAAGAACTCAAGATTAAATTAAACTGAACTAGAATCGTGATACTGCATAACTGAAACAGACTGGTTTAATCATTTCTCAGGGCTCCATTCATGTCTGTAGTTATGAGGTTATATTTTAACTGTACTCTCCTGTTCCAGGCTCCCAGCTACATGAAGGAATAATAATAGTCTACTAACGGATTGTGTGGGTGTTGTTCCTGGCAGGGATGCTGACCTTGGAGGACTTCAGGCGTGTCTATGATGTGTCCCAGCGCCCGGGAAAAGAGCGAAGCGGGAAGCTCCGGAGTCAGTTCAAACAGAAAAACAAACATACGTGGCTTCACCAAGGCCCGGGATCCCACCATGTACTGCAGACACTCAGGAACAGGTAACTACACATACACACACTTTATCATGCTCTTCCAGTAGTAGCCCATACACTCATGATTTATTATATACTTGTTTTTTTGCTCTCTCACGCTCAGACTGATCAGTCTGACACGTCTGCCTTCCATGTTGGTTGAGCTGAGCGAGCCGCTGCAGGTGATTCGCTATGAGCACGGAGACTTCAGTAATGCCCACCATGACAGCAGCCCTTCTCATTCAGAGACCACCTGTGTGCACACGCGACTGGCGGGAAACACATCTGCTCTCACAGAGGTCTCCTGCAGGTATTACGATATGTATTTTTCCTATTTAGTTTATATTCAGTTACTTAGTTACTGTATGTCATTTCTAAGACTGGACACAGACAAGCTGAACTATCTCTAAATGACGTTTCACGTTGATCTGTATTTGTCAATTCCTTTCTTACCCCAGGTACCTCACCATGTCATTCTACCTCAGCTCTGTAGAGGAAGGTGGTGAGACCACGTTTCCTGTGGCAGACAACCGTACCTATGAAGAGCAGGTGAGTCACAGTCGTCAACCCGCAAAGCCTCTTTTTCTTTTTACCACTGTGAAATGACGATAACTGTACATGACCTGAATGCTGCTGATAACACGCAGACGGTGCTGAGCCATGACAAGGAATCTGACACCTACAAGCGAGCGTAGTGTTGCCAAAATAAATGATTAGACACAAGCTGTTTACAGTGTTGTGTGTCCTAGGCGCTGTTACAGGATGGAGTCGATTTGACAGACACCCAGGAGACGTGTGGCAGAGGGAACATGAGAATAAAACCCACTGCCGGGACAGCTCTCCTCTGGTACAACCATCTCTCTGATGGTAGAGGTAAGAACAGAAGGCTTTAGATGCACACACTTTACAGAGGTGACCGTTTATCATCGGTTCTATTCTTTGTTTTAATCCCAAAAAATGTGTCACCCACATCAGTTATGTAAACCCAGTGAGAAAATGACTCGTGGGAAAGGAGGATCTGTTTCAGAATTTGGAACAAAAGTTGCCCGTATCAAAGCAGATGAGCAGATGAAGGACTGAGAGTCTGTGGGGAGGACAAAATATTAATCTTTTTTAGGGCTGTCAAAGTTAACGCATTAACACAAATTTGTTTTAACGCCACTAATTTATTTAACGCATTAACAATCGATCTGTAGCAGGCTCAGTTATAAAGCTAAAGTAAAGACACTGGCATCATATGAAACTAGAAAGCCTAAGGAATCCATTGGTACCACCCATGTCAGGATTATCTGATTGGATTCAGCTTTATACGAGACTGGGTGACTCCTATGACCAGAGATAACCCATTTCAGCAATTCAAATCTGTCTTATCGAAGTACTCTAGTTTAGGACTCTTTTTTTTTTATCCTTAAATCATCCAGTGTTATCTCTGAAAGGTTCAATCATACTTAAATGCTGTTCATCTTCTCACCCTGCCTTCCCCAGGTTGGATGGGTGAGCTGGATGAGTATTCCCTGCACGGTGACTGCCCAGTCCGGCGCGGGGTGAAGTGGATGGCCAACTGCTGGGTAAATGTGGACCCGGATCACCGGCAGCAGGCCCGCTACCAGAGACTAGTTGCTCAAAGGCATCAAGCTAAGTCGGGCACAGAGGAGCATTATCAACCTCTCTCACACAGTGACCTCCACCAGGATCTATAGCCGGGCATTCTCACTGACAACACAAAGCGATCATCATTCTAAAACCGAGTCAGTTTTGCATCTATGAAGCCAGTGACAGACCTTTTCATAATGTCAGATGCTGTAAATGAAAATTGCACAAAATAGCATCCCAGATATCTTCTCTGCCAGTAAATCTGTCTTTTGATTATGTCTCTCCAGCCACTGCTTGGATTTCCACATTCCAAGTTTGGTGAACTTTAATCTAGATTTTGACATGGGATTGTGGTGGGCCGAATACATGGTTTCCTCACAAATAATTTAATTTAAATAATACATAAATAATAAAAACATATGAATTAAACATTTAAATTCCACTGCCATCCTCTATTAAATTATGCCTTTAAATAAAATGTCACTTATTCAGTTTAATGAATATACAGTTAATGAAAATACCGTGATGTGAGCTGAAAAAGTTGCGGTCTTGTCTAAGAGATAAGCCTGCCTTCCATTCAGGTTTACCAGGCGGCTGCCCACCGTTGCAGGTCACTGTTATTTATTGATATAGAAGTAAAGCCTTTTGTTATAAGCCATATCAAAATATACATCTGTGAATGTGTTCCTGAGGGAAATCTTTAGGAGATAATTTATGTCTGTTCTTCCGTTTCCAGAGTTGATGAACTTTTCTCATGAAATGTTATTTATTAATGAGTGTTTGCCACACCTACTGCAAATGCAGGACTGTTCTTGACTGGACAAAATGATTGCTGGCCGTGGGAGGCCAGTCCTTCAGGTCAGGTGTCACTCAAACTAAGGTCTTTGATATTTCAACTTTCTTATCCTCACAACTCCAAAATATTTATTTATCTGAGAGTATTTATTTGAGTGTTATTTATTATTTAAGTTAAAGGAATGCATATTTATTACAGCTTGATGTTGCACTGAATCTGTCACTGTATTTTATTGTATTTATTCCAGGTTGTGAAACATATAAAGCAATGTTTTACTACCACTATTACTATGTTTTACTGTTTTACTACTTTGAGGGCGGCTGTGGATGAGAGGGTAGAGCAGGTCGTCCACCGATTGGAAGGTCGGTCACGTGTCGAAGTGTCCATGAGCAAGACACTTAACCCCAAATTGCTCCCGAAGGCTGAGCCATCGGTGAATGAGTATTTAGATCAGATCCTGATGGGCAAAGTTGGCACCTTGGCAGCCTCTGCCATCAGTGTATGAATGTGTGTGTGAATGAGTGAATGCTGACATGTAGTGTAAAGCACTTTCAGTGGTTGGAAGACTAGAAAAGCGCTATATAAATGCAAGTCCATTTACCATTTACTGGTGGTGTCGTGAGTGTGATTACTCGTGTCGATATAGACAATGTCCACTAGATGTCGCCCAACGTCAAATACAGCAGTGAGTTAAATATGAGCTAGTTCATTGTGGTGTATTTGACAAGTGCTGCACCAGCATCCTGTTGGCACCTGCTCCTATGGGTTCAATCCACCAGGAAGCATAAGTGTAAATTACATATTGGTGACTCACCCTTTCTTGTGTCCTGTTGCCAATGTTATATGAGCTTTTTTATGGCACCTGCACATTCAGTATGGACACGAACACTCTTTAAAGGAACAGTGTGAAACAGCTCAGGGGATCTATTAGCAGAAATGGAATGTGATACTCATAACTATGTGTTCATTAGTGTATAATCACCTGAAACCAAGAATCGTTGTGATGATAGAGAAATAGAAATAGCATGCTTTTACACATGGCACTAAATTACTTGTTTTCTGAACGTTGAAGCATGATGAGTAATGGTATGTCCACAGGCTCCGTCCACGCTTCCCATTCATTGTCTGTGCAAGCAGCTGTGCAACGCATTATGGTAGCGTGGCGGCACGATTCGAGAGACAGACCGTTACGTCGCCAAGTCCTCATTTGATTAAAGTTGAGGTCTACGCTACTTTAGGCAAATCAGGGGCATCCAGCGCGACTCGCCGCCTCTGGAAACTCCCGAGAAACTCCCGAGCTGCTGTGTTGGTCCCAGTTTGAAAGCTGGGAGCAGCAACAGCCCATGAGGGAAAGCGTTCGTCCAATCAGGTGCCGAGTGCTTTGTGTTTAGTGGCAGCCAAGCCCCCAGAAAGAGCGCTGGTCATTGATCCCAATTTTGCTAGTGGCCAAACGGTGGTACTACATCTTCCGTGTCCGTCACGTGATGCTATTGGGCCCAAAAATACTTTTTCCCATAGACTTACATTGGGAAAGAGATGTCTGTAACTCAGACCTATAATTTGGTGCATAAAAACTGAACGCTGCTTCTTCTGCATGTTTAGTTGTGACTCTGGGGACACCAAAGCAGACCTGATCCAGATGACCTGAGAGGTCCGGATGGTTCACAGCAGAAGATCAGAAATATATTTTGGCCCTAAACCATTTAGTGCTTTGCAAACCAGCAGGAGTATTTTGAAATCAATTCTCTGAGAGACAGGGAGCCAGTGTAGAGACCTCAGAACTGGACTGATATGATCCACTTAGTGAGGACTCTAGCAGCAGCGTTCTGAATCAGCTGCAGCTGTCTGATCAATATTTTTTAGGAAGACCAATAAAGTAGTCAAGTCGGCTGAAGATAAATGCATGGACTAGTTGAAGGGATCCATCACAATAAAAAAAACGCCCCCCCTGTGGACAGGTACCATAAGGGTGGGGGGGGGCCATACAAAGAGTAGCCTAGGGACCCCTGACCACCTTTAATCCGCCACTGCACCTATAGGGCTCCCTGCAGCACCCCAATCTGGCAACCCTCCACTTCTTCTACATCTCTGTACCAAGCAGAGAATGAAACGCCACCCACCCGACAGCGCTGCTTCTTTTTTATTACGGCATTTATCTGCAGTTATATGTGTGTGATTTCAGGTCAAGGACGTATGCAGTGTAACAAAGCCATCCTTGTGACTCTCCTCGTTTTTGTACAGAAGAGCAGTGGTGCTGCTGATGCTGTGCGCACCGCACTGTGCGCCCGGCTCCAGCCAATCACGTCCAAGACTTTTTCCCATAGACTTACATTGGAAAAGAGATGTCTGTAACTCAGCGGATATTTTTTTTTTGAGGTGAATCAACTTCCCAGTATGAACACTTGAATAGCCCTTATTTAAATCATTAGGTCCTAAAAGTTGTAAAATGCATTAATAGCAAGCCATGACGGCACTGTGACTGCTGTGACCCCCGTGACCGAGCGGACACTACTGCGCCTGCTCCATGGGGCCCAATGGATGCGGAAGATTTGGGTACTTTTCCAGTCGAAGTCGAAACCATTTTGGCATCATGCGCCACTGAGCAGCTTTCATGGAAATTAATGTGGCGCCACCACCAATGCTGTATCCAGTTCTCTTTATACATCCATGGTGGCAGCCAATCAAGCATCCAATGCTGGGAAGCGAGGGCAAGGCAAGGCACATTTCAGCAACAGGGCAATTCAAGGTGCTTTACATAAACATTCAAGAACATTGCGACAAAGTGCAAAAGAACATTAAGACATAATTACACAGTTATAAAAACATTAAAGATTAGAAAATAAAAACAAGCTAAAAATAAAAGCTATAGGATAGAAGCTAAAATAGAATATTATACACAAGAGTAAAAGCTTTAGTGCAGTATATCATTATCTGGTTTAATTAAAGGCAACAGCAAACAGGAAAGTTTTAAGCTTTGATTTTAAAGAACTCAGAGTTAGAGTTGGCATCCAAGCATCCAATGCTGGGAAGCAAAGGGATCCCTCGCAATAAAAAAAAAAAAACATCCCCTGTGGACATGTACCATAAAGCCGTGGTCGCACATGGAACGTCAGGAGCGTGTGGCGGCTGCGTGGCGGCTGCGTGGCGTGGCGGGGCGGCTGCTTGATACACACGTCGGGCGTTCACACCAGCTGCATTTCAGCTGCGTGTCTGCTGCGTTTCTGCTGCTGCTGTCAGCCCTTTCTTTCTACATAGAGTTTGCCTTTTAATGGCCATTTTGTTTCATTATAAATATCATTTATATTTATTTTAGATCCACAATTAAAAAACTCCGTACTATATTCATTCATGGAGCTCTCCAAGTCACTGCAAGTTCCACAGCACTGACTGCTCATATTTCAGAATAAAAGCTTTGTGTTAACAAATGAAGGAATTCTGTCCATAGAAAAAACGCTTGAGGGCTTTTATTTTCAAATGAAAGCAGGAAGTGTTGATTTAAAAATAAGTCTTTACTTTTTTTTTTCATCTCCGTAACATACTCTACAGATAGACCTCACAACTGTAGTAAAATCTTGCTGGTATGATGTCAATACACTGTCAATAGATCACCTTCACTGTCTGTTGCTGCTGTGAGACGTGTGCGGCACAGGCTCAAAAATAGGCGAGACCTCCTGACGTTCCATGTGTGTCCACGGCTTAAGGGTGGGGGGGCCATACAAAGAGTAGCCTAGAGACCCCTGACCACCATTAATCCGCCACTGCACCTATAGGGCTCCCTGCAGCACCCCAATCTGGCAACCCTCCACTTCTTCTTCATCTCTGTACCAAGCAGAGCATGAAACGCCACCCGTGACAGAGCTTCTGCTTCTTTTTTTATTACGGCATTTATCTGCAGTTATATGTGTGTGATTTCAGGTCAAGGACGTATGCAGTGTAATAAAGCCATCCTTGTGACTCTCCTCGTTTTTTAACGGAGTGCTGCTGATGCTGTGCGCACCGCACTGTGCGCCTGACTCCAGCCAATCACGTACGAGGAGGAGGAGGCGGAGGCGGAGGGATGAGGAGGAGGAGGCTGAGGAGGAGCGGGTCCGTCACAGCTAAACTGACCGTGGAGCGGATCACTTCATTTCTTCATCGTCCGTCGAACCGCCGCATCATGTACAGGTTCATGGACTTCTGATTGGACCTGCTTTTTTAGACCAGAACATCTCTCCACACACCGAGGCGCAGCATCATTTCCATCTAACCGTTCTCCATGAGATTCTTCAGGCTTACCTTCAAGTGCTTCGTCGACTGCTTTTGAATCCTCCTTTGTCAACGGCTCAACTGACCGCGGTGCGCTTTTTGTGACACATTTTCTCTCCATCTCTTGGCTGAGCTGAGGGGCTTCCAATAATAGTGATAATCTCAACAAAAAAAAAAACTTGCGATATTATTAATTTCAAGAAGGTCGAAATAACAAACTCAGAAAATCCCCCCCCTCACCCTCCCCCCCAAAAAAGAGACTGCAAGGCTGCCTTCATCTCTGTGAGCCTCTGTGAGCCTTCTTCTCAGCCAGGCACATTAAGCAAAACATCAGGCTTAAAACCATCAAAAAAGCTGATTTATTGGTGTGCTGCCACTCAACAACATGTCACCAGAGTTGGAGGAGAACAGCCAAGGTGAGTATATGATGTGTGACCTCTCAGTATTTACCATATGACTCATAACCACTTGCTTGTTTAGAAGAAAAACCACATGCTGATGAATTGGAGCCGACCCACACACTTAACTGTGCCTGCCTCAAGTCTGTATTTCTCACCACTGTATACACACTTAAGGATATCTTAATACACACTTGTCACCATGAGCTGACTACACAAGAAAGCTAATCAAATGGTGCAGAACAGGTGTCATCTTTAAGTTTTTGACATCATGAGAGCATCATCATCTTGTCAAATTGGGTGACTCATGCACACACATCAGTCCAAAGCAGATGTGTAGGGTTATATGTTTGACCCCCCCTAAGAACAATAGCTTTTGTTGTGTTAAGTGAGGTTTGGAAAATAACTTTTTGGTCCACCTGCCACTCCAAAAATCTACCAGCCACTCAGTAGATTGTTTTTTTGGCTGATGCAAATCTAGCAGCCACATGCATATTTTTTGGTAACCAACCCTGAAGTTAACCTTAGATTAAATAATACTGTGAAGCTATTCCTCACATATCCTCTTCTGAAGTTGCTCCATAGATGCTGACATCCCTCTTTACCTTATCCCCATTCATTTTCCCCTCCTCTGTTCAAACACCCCCTCAAACTGCTCTGATCTGGATTCAGCTGCCTTGCTTTGCATCCAGCACAGAGCAGCGGCTGACGCTCATGATGTCGTATAATGGCACTAATAAAAGCCACACGTTGCTTTTATTTTGTGTTCGCATGCATTGGTTCAGTGCCGGTGCATGTGTTATGTGTGGAGGATAGAGAAAACGAAAGCTTT
>CAKAOH010033330.1:0-25282 GCA_916701665.1 Sebastiscus tertius | reverse complement strand
TGCTTTACTAATAGGGAAAAAAACAATTTTTTAAGCATGATTGATAGTTACAAAATATTTAGAATTGAATTGAGGATTTTTGAGCTGGTTTGGTCTTGAATATATTTTAATAAATTTAGTACAATCTGCTTCAAAATGAAGACTTAAAAATATAGGAATGTTTTATCATGAGGCTCGGTCGTTTTCTGTCACAATATATGTGTCTTAAAAAATAAATCAAATTCGTATAAGAACTTATAAATCTGTAGTTTAATGAGTGACATATATAGGCCTAATATTAGGCCATTTAAGACATTTTGAAACAGGCCTATACCAGACTTAAGTGTTTCATCTCTTATGTTCTTATTAGGGGAATATTCCTTTAATATGGGACTATTTAGTAGCCTATAATTTTGTTTTTTTTGGCATATAAAGTCTCACATATAGCGCTCTAGTCCTGACAAAGTTGCAGGCAAAGTTGCAGGCCTATACCAGACCTAAGTGTTTCATCTCTTATGCACTTATTGGGGGAATATTCCTTTAATATGGGACTATTTAGTAGCCTATAATTTGGATTTTTTTTTTTTTCTTGGCATATAAAGTCTCACATATATCGCTCTAGTCCTGACGCAAAGTTGGCTTGTCTCATATAGGTGTTGTTGTAGGAGTTCATGGAGCCGGAGAGGCCCAGCAGCTGCTCCGTGTGCTCGGCGCAGGATCCCGGACGCAGCGCCGGCAGAGAGAGCCTGTTCCCGGCGGAGCAGTACACCTGAGAGCTGCCTGGTGGAGAGAAACCAGACTGCTGCGTCATGGCCTGCAGGTTGGGAGGAGAGGCCGAGGAGGAGGAGGAGTACGGGTACCCTGCAGCCAGGTTGGATGACAGATTCCCACTGTTCCTGCCCAACATGTTGACACCAGTCTGGGTCTGGAAGCATGCAGACTGGTCGGTACCACCAGTGACCGAGCAGCTGGAGGTCATGGAGCCCAGGTCCTGCAGCCCCAAGCTCTGCAGCTCTCCACCCGGCTGCTGGCTGATGATGTTGTCGATGCTGAACATGCGTGGCTGTGCTTGGCTGGAGGTCTGGTGGTAGTGATGCAGCATGGCCGGATGCGGTGATGCTGCACTCAGCTGGGAGCCATAACCAGATGCGTAAAGGGTATTTGGGTATGCAGGCCTGCTGCCCATTGGAGTCGGTGTGAACGCGCTGGAGCTCTGCATGTAACCCGGGTAGGTGCTCACATCTGTGCGCTTGAACCTCTTCCTCCTCCTCAGAAAGCTCCCATTGTCAAACATGTCTTCAGCAGCTGGATCTAAGGTCCAGTAGTTGCCTTTACCTGGTCTACCTGGCTCTCTGGGGATTTTCACAAAGCAGTCGTTTAAGGTGAGGTTGTGTCGGATGGAGTTCTGCCACTTCTTGGAGTTTTCTCTGTAGAAAGGAAAGCGCTCCATGATGAACTTGTAGATGCCTCCCAGGGTGAGCTTTCTCTCGGGGGAGTTGGCGATGGCCATGGCGATGAGGGCGATGTAGCTGTAGGGAGGCTTTCCTCTCTGGACGGGCCTCTTCCTCCGGCGGCTACCGGTGGACAGGTGCTCCTCGGTCTGTCCTCCTCCTCCTCCTCCTCCTCCTCCATCCTCCGTGTTGTTGGGGCTGCTGCTGCTCCCTCGGGGTTCAGACTTGATCAACACGTTGTTGTCCTTGTTCCGGGCCTGCAGCATGAGAGGCGGCTGTGCAGCCTGCAGAGGAGAGTCCTGCAGGCTCACGTTAGTAGGAGACAGGACATTAGGAGACATGACGAGAGGACTCGCCTCGGAGGGAGAGTTCTGCTGCTGCTGCGTCTCTGCGGTCATGTTGCACATGCCAGAGAAGTAAGAGTAGTTTGCCAGATTCATAAAAGAAACAATGTGATGGTCTTCTTTTTGTTGAAAAGGGAAAAGAAATACGTTATCCCCTGCTGCTCCGGCCAGAAATAGCCTCAGTCCTGTCCTGTCCTCGCCTGGTCTGGTCTGGTGTTTGGGCTGCTGCTGCTGCTGCTGCTGGTGTGTGTGTGTTTGTGTGTGTGTGTCAGTCCAGGTGAGAGGAAGGCGTTGACAGTTTTATAAAGAGAGGCCGGAATGACGCCACTGGCTCGCCTGTGACGATGGAGGCAGGAGGACAAAAAACCCAAAAGAGCATTTTTAATATTCCTCTGACCCATGATGCACTATATTTGACAGTGAAATCTCACAATTATGGAGTATTTTTCTATGTTATAGTATTATGGTAATTCTGTTTTACTCAGATGCCAGTTTTCAAAAAGGGATTTTAGGATTTATTTACTCAAAATGCTTTATTTTGAAAAGGCCTTTGTCAGCTCAATGTCCATACAGCCCAGAATATATATATATAGTATTGGGTAGCCTATACAGTGGTTTTCAAAGTGGGGTCCGGGGACCCCCAAGGGTCCTTGAGGGGGTTTCAGCAGGTCCCTCCCCCCAGCAAAAGGGGAATCATTTATTTTCACTATAACTCCATCCATAAGTAACACAGTGACCGAATGTATGACTATTTGGTCATGGATTTCATAGACTTTCTATAAAAAAACACATCTAAAAAAATAAAATCCTATCAGATTGGGGGTCTGTGGTCTAATTTGTGTCAGTTTAGGGGTTCTTGGTGTGAAAAAGTTTGGGAAGAAGTGCTCTGACCTTTTACTTAAGTAAAAGTAGTCATACCACAGTTTAGAAATACTGTGTCCTGCATTCAAAATGTTACTTAAGTAAAAGCACAAAAGTATTATCAGCAAAATATACGTAAAGTACCAAAAGTAAAAGTACTCATTATGCAGAATAGTATATATTATAATATCGGATTATAATTATTGATGCATCATCGCTTTAATGTTGCAGCTGGTCAAGTTGGATGATAACGCATTACCGCAAAATCATTTTAACACTACTAATTTCTTTAAGACATTAATGCAATTGATCTTTCGAAGGTTGCAGCGGACTCAGTTTAAAGCTAGAGTAGAGATACTGGCATCATATGAAACTAGATTGTCACAAAAACATGTCATACTAGGTTGTCGCAACGCAGGTTAAACAACGCTCCAAACTAACACTACATTTTGGCAAGGAAAAACTGGCATGGCCATTTTCAAAGGGGTCCCTTGACCTCTGACCTCAAGACATGTGAATGAAAATGGGTTCTATGGGTACCCACGAGTCTCCCCTTTACAGACACTTTATGATAATCACATGCAGTTTTGGGGCAATAATAAATATATACATACATTTGCATAAAGCAAGCATATTTGCCCACTCCCATGTTGAAAACAGTATTAAATACTTGACAAATCTCCCTTTAAGGTACATTTTGAACAGATAAAAAATATGCAATTAATTTGCGATTAATTCCGATTAACTATGGACAACCATGTGATTAATCGTGATTAGATATTTGAATTGGTTGACAGCCCTAATACTTAATAATTGTATACTACTTAATACTACATCATAATTCATTGGTTGGTTTATAAATTGTATTAATAATCTGAATCTGTAAAGTAACTTATAGAACTACAGTAGTAACTGCAGTAATACTGTCAAATAAGTGTAGTAGAGTAAAAAGTAAAATATTTGCCTCTGAAAGTTACATAAAATGGAAATATTCAAGTAAAGTACCTCAAAATTGTACTTCTGTACAGTCCTTGAGTAAATGTACTTAGCTACAATCCACCAGTGAGCCTGTATAGATCATAGTAACTGATGTCAGACACCACACTGGAACATTATGTGTTTCCTTTAATGAATGTTAACAGAGGTTTACTGATGAGCCCTCCTATCTCTGTCCTCTCTGTGCTTTCACTGAGCGCTCTGTGTATATCCAGGGCAGAAACAACACTCGCAGAGCCGCTCCGTGCTACTCCAAACCCAACAGCCAATCCACCAATTGAAAAATAATAACAAGCCACTGAAAACAAGCAATTGAGCTATCAAAGCTTTTGGGGAAGAAAAGTAAATATCCCCCTCATTTCATTTTCATTTTTGGAGAGCGATAATCAAACAGTCCCCCCCGGCCAGAGAAGAGAGGTGTTATCTTATGGATCTTTAAAGTCAAAACACACTTCTGCACACAAGTGGTACAACACCTTTTAAACACAAGCATGTGATGGCGGTTCTAGTTGATTTATTTAGGCAAATAGAGGGTTGAAGCTAATTACAAAAGGTAAGATACACAGGGAGGTGACCTGCTGCCATCGGTGCTGTGGACTAAGACCAGCAAGGCAGACTGATACTGTCATCATGCTGCATGTGGAAGTACAGATGGGTTACAAATTATAGGTAAACCTGAATAAAGGAGTGGCACAACAGGGTTAGGGGGTCACAAACTGTGGAAATGTATGTTGTATGTAGGCGTAATGTACAGTATGTAATGAAAAGAATACAGAAATACATTTGAAGTGGGATATATTACCAAGATATACATATAAATATATCCAAGACACACACAATGATCATGTCATGCAAGTCCTGAATTAGGGTACTGGCACCTTTTTGGTCCAATTCAGCATTGCACTAGAGTGGAGCAGGGATGACGTATTTTTATGGGCAAACCAGGAAGTCAGCATCGTCCTGGTTCGATCCACAAAAAGCCAATGGGATTTTTCCATTGGATTCTGGATTATAGCAGAAAAATAAGCTCTGTGGCAAATACACGTTTATGATACTTACACGTTTTGTTCAGCAAGATAATCTCCACAAATGAACACCACTTTTTGAATGCAATCGCCAGAAGTAAAAAGCTAACGTTAGGCTATTAACATACTCTCACATAACTTCCCGACACCACCACTAAGCTAAAGGTGGACTAGCAACCGCCTTTTTTAATACACGTAAAAGCTTCAAAATTAATGAGTGGGATATTTACTGACGTGTTTTATGTTGTGGAACAAAACGTTAAAATCTTTTCAGCTTGTGTTAACCACAGACTTTGTTTCAGGCGTCTAACTAAAAACCCATTCAAAAAACCCATTGACTTTTAGACGAGGGAACCAGGAGTGCAAGTGTCACCTTATTAAGAAACTTAATGTTGTTTTTTCCTTTAATTTGTCACCCAACTGTACAAATGCAGAAAACGACGTTCACACTATCTAAGACAACATATTGTCATTCTACATGACAGGAAAAAATATGGTGGCAATAATCCAGCCAAAGTCATTAATCATAGCCGCCCACTGCCTTACTGGATGTCTGTTTCCCCGTCACCCTCACAGAGTAGCTGGCGCCCCCCACCCTCCCACCCCCACAGATGATAGGAACACCCACCCCCCCCGACCCAGCCGCAGCTCAGACAACACTAAGCCCAGCTAGCGACTCACAGCCAGTGGCTAACAGCTTCAGACAGGCGTGGGAGCGCGGCTGTATCCAAGCAGGATCTGCCCCCAGAGCTGCCAGGTCAGGCAGGACAAACAGGGGCTCAGGCCAGGAAACGGGCCCTCTGCCTCGGGGCCTACGGCCTCTTGTTAATCCCCTCTCCTCCTAAAACCCACCCCACCACCCCACCAGAGCCTCCCTGTACCTCTCTTCACCTCTACGCTCCCTACGCACTTGTCACAGACACCGTACATCCATGTACCACCCTGTATTACTACTGCATGATTACAAAATGGCTGATATTGTTGCCCTCACCCAAAATACCATGATGATGATGCTGCTGACCTGCAACTATGGCGGCCACGTAAAAAGGAAAGAGGATTGAAAACGCCACATTTCTGCTATTTCACGACTAAATTCTGGGCTTGTTTCGTTATCCTCTTACATGCAACAACTAAGAGAGAGCCTCATACAACTGTGCATGTTTTTTTATTTAAATGGTGTGGTTACAGGCAGTCAGAAGAGGGAGGATTCATTAGAGCTGAGCTATGCAGGAGCCGAGGCCCTGCTGGTTCAGGTTCATATTGATGATAAGAATTGTAACTTGGGGTACTGTGGTTCCATCTCACTGTAATGCACAGCTTCAAAGATTTAGGTTTTATTTTCCTATCTTGGAGGCAGTGGTTCCTGTTTTCTAGTTGTAGCCTGAATCACAATTTAAAGGGATAGTTCGGGTGTTTTAAAGTGGGGTTGTTTGAGGTACTTAACCATAGTAGGTGCATTACTTACAGTAGATGACGGTCGGCACGCCCCCAGTTTGGAGAAACAGACAGAAGCACCGACACCAGAGCAAAGCAATACAGTGCTGTGGATGGGGACGGCAGAAAAACGTATTTAGCAACCTAAAAGAAAGACTCACCTAAAAAAATTGATATCCGTTAAAGTGTACGCTAGAATATTTTCAGATGGCGAACTGAATTGAAAATGAAACGTATCTATACTGTTTTTGTCATCTGAGACTGCTGGCTTTGGAGAGAGCATAGGTATGTTTCACTTTCAATTCAGTTCCCCGTTGGAAAGGAGAAGGAAAGGGCTGTCTGATGGCAAGAAAAAGCGGTGAAAATATTCTAAATATAGCGTACACTTAAAACAGATATTCATTTTTGTAGGTGCAGCCTTTCTTTTAGGTGGCTAAAACAAGTTTTCCTTCTGCCCCCGTCCACAGCACTGTAGTGTGAGTTACTATCTTTCCGAAAGTGCTTTTGTTTCATATCTTGCTTCAATACAAAAAGGTACATTTTCATATATTTCAGCTCACAGAAAATTGAAAAGTATATAGAAATTTTACCCAAACCACAAGCACACAGTTTTTTCAAGTATTAGTATGTTCTAAATGTCCTTTATGGAGCCACGGCAGGTTTACTCCTTCCCCATGAAATGAACGCATGTTTCATTTACAGTGGTTGGATGTGTGTCTCCCTGAAAGCATTAAAATAAGACCAAGCACAAGATGTGTGTATGTGTGTTTGTTTTTCATGAATGAGTTGAATACAGGTGTGTACTTGAAGTCACAATTGCAGGGATGAGCCATGCATCTCTCTCAATAACACATTCTCCTGTTTTCTAAAGTGTCTGGTGGTCTCTGACGGTCTGCACGTTCTCTTCCTCTTTTTGATGAAATCCTGAGAAATATAGAGGGACAGGCAGAGTTGCTGAGTAAACACTTGGTATCCATTCATTCGCAAAG
This sequence comes from Sebastiscus tertius, assembly GCA_916701665.1. Lineage (NCBI taxonomy): Eukaryota > Metazoa > Chordata > Actinopteri > Perciformes > Sebastidae > Sebastiscus > Sebastiscus tertius. The sequence continues at coordinate 18,203 of CAKAOH010033330.1, read as the reverse complement.
TGGCTCCAGGGGACGGGGAGGACGAGGAGGGGGGCATGAGAAAAAGAGGGGGAATAAAAGAGTGAGAGACAGAAAGAGAAAGAGAAAGAGAGGGAGACAGAGAGAGAGAGAGAAACACACGAGAGAGAGCGCAACCTTTTTCTTGCTCAAGCTCATCAAGTACGGGCCAGGGCTCCTGAAAACGCGGGGATTACCAGGCTACTGGGGCTGTACTGGCCCGGGCCGCCTCTGCTCGCTCCTGCACTGCACGCTACACTGCCCTGCTAAAGCACCGCACATGGTTCTCACACACACAACCAGTCATGCTTGCTGTATGGTGCTCATCTCTCATTCGCAAAAATTCACATGGATGCTTAACACGTATATAAAAAGACTCACACACACACTGTTTTACAGGAATTAATACGTACACCTCATTGGTTGTATCCTTAAGCAACATTTTAGTGTCATCCTTTGCCTCAGTATAATACTATATGTTACAAAATGCAATTTCTCCTGCAATTGCACATTCATTGGGAACATAAACCTTTGACCTGTAATGATGTGATTGAAGATGCACCTCATGTTCTTAACATTTCTGCCTGATTAAACACCCGACCACTGGCCTCAAGACACATGTAGGAAATCCCCTCAGCCTCAAGCACCGCAGCTCAGGGATGCTGCAAGGTTCATCCACAAGAGTGAACATCAAGCTGAGGTCACATCCTGCCAAGATAAGCACCGTAATTAAACAATTAGGGAGCGAGCGACACGTGGATGAGGTCGGAAACAATAAGGCTTTGGGTCGTTTGATGGAGTCTGCGGTGTTGCTTTGAGATCATGCTGGTCATCACTGCAAAACTGCAGGTTACTGTGGAGGAAAAAGCAGCCTGTCCACATTCCCAGGGCGTCAAATACCAGAGCTTTGTCACAGTCGTTGAAGTTCGATACCGCCGCACAAGGCATCCTTGAGCGTCGGTATGAGACACACCGGGCTTTCCATTAACTACAGTGTAAACCCACTTGCGGCGACAGCAAACATCATTTTCAGCCCAACCATGATGTTTTTTCCTAAACCTAACTATAATGGTTTTATTGCCTGAACCTAAGACAGTGTTTTTGTTTAACTCAGAACATTAATCGCATGTTAACTGTGACCGAAAAGTGACCCTGAGAGGTCTGACAAAGCGTCAGTATGTCACCAGTTGGGATGAGAACATGTTTTGTAGCAAATCACAGCTTTCTCTTATTTGTGACATCTGAACTAAAGGTCATCAAAATTGCAATGAGTGCAATAGTTGGACATTTTGGGAAATACACTTTCTTGCCGAGAGTTAAATGAGAAGATTGATAGCACTGACATGATTCATTTAACATGTTCGTTAAATATGAAGCTACAGCCAAGATACGCCGTCTTAGACTGAGAGCAGGGGGAAACAGATAGCCTGGCTCTGTCCAAAGGTTTAAAAAGTCTGCGACCAGCACCTCTAAATCTCATCTCAACATGTTATATTCATACTACCATACTATTTAGTATGCCAGAAAAATATTTAGTATGTCCCAATACATAGTATGTCAAATGCAATACCAGGATGTCCTACTACATCCGGTCGCATTTTGCAGTATGCAAGCCAGCATGCTAACTGTCTCCTTGCCCCAGCTTCATATTAAATGGACAGATGTGAATGAAGAATGGTGTCAATCTTCTCACCTAACTCTCAGCCACAAGGTGAATACGCTTACTTCCCAAAATGTCTCTATATTCTTATACAATTTATTTTCCAGTGGTGATAAGTGTTGATTTTCAGTGAGAATATTGTTCGTGCATTCATATAAAGCTTCTGTTGCTATCATTAGGACATACCCAGCGTGATACACCCAAAGTGTTTGGATCTGGAGATTTTAAAGGAACAAAATGACCAGCAGAGCCGCCCAGATAGTCTGAAGGTGAGAAGTAAACACTGTCCTAATGCTCCAACATAGAGAAGCTTAACTACTTAATGCTGACTGGTTGGGTCCTTCCTTCTTTCTACAACAAGACAAGAGCAAACAGTGGAAATCATACACCCGTGTGCTCAGGAGCGCTGCAACACTAAGGTCGTTAAATTCAATCATTGAATGCTGAATAAATCAATTCATATATCCAAAAACAATAGAGTTATAATCAGATTTAGAGTTGTGTGATTTAGTTCAGATATCCATCTGAATGCTGCAAATACTGCCTACTGGCTTTACTGTATGAGGCACTGTGTATTTGAGGCATTCCTGTAAGGCTATGTGGACCAGACTGGCAGACTGGGTAATGATGAGTAACAGCTTACCGCAAAGGGAAGAAGGGCCGGTGTGTGGGCAGCATGGGTGGGTTGTCTGTGTGTAATCATGTGTACATACATGTGTTAGGAGAGCTGACAACAACTTTCCTTTCACTTCATTCAGAATATGAATAAAAGCTTTTTCATCTTTGCATTTTTACGACCCTAAAAATGTCTTCAGAGTATCAGTGAGGTCACAGTGACATAGACAAATCCTTCGTTAGACGTCAGAGTTTCGGAGCAGAGAGAAAGGCAGGAGAGGTGGGCTCAGAGAAGAGACAAGGGCTTTCATTCAGCGACTCCACGCGTCCTCATAGTGCTGTCTTTCAACATGCACTTCTCACTCTTTTACTGCAACTCCACAGCCTCGGACAGGATCTCATCCTAGAAAAAGTAAAAAGTAGACCACCTTACCAACAAAACATTTCTGTTATTTTAATCACAAGTTTTACTGATTGATTCCAAAAGAGTCCAGACTGCACGTGTCGCCATCATCAACGGCACTTGTTTTCCACCTCAAAGGCAGCTATTGGTCCCGGCATTGCTTGGTGGTGAGAGATGGACACACAGCCTCGAGGCTTTATTACACTGAGAGAGAGGAGAGCAATGATAAGACCCGGCCTTTACACACACTGATAAAGTAGGACACACACACATCACATGCTTGGCACACACACACACACATACAAATACAGGCATGTATTTGTGAGATATTTTGTTTTAGTGCCAAGCCCAAATGTTCAACCTTTATCATGAAAATTCATTAAAGCAGAAAGGTCAGAATAAAACTGGTTTCACTACCTGGATGTTATCCAGCACGCACACTTTATCAAATTCTAACTCAACTACTGTTTTAAAAATTACATCTAAAATACTATTATGTGATATTATTTGATACAGATTGAAATTCCCATGCACATATTAAAGCCAATATTAAACTTAGGTCGTTTGGAGACTCTAAAGTCAAAACTGCTCCATCAATGAAAAGCCACCAGTATTCCTTCTGTCTCTACCCCCGGTGGTTTATCCATCCATGTCTGTGGATGTGACTTATAGGTCAGAGGTTGCTGGTCAGTGTTTACCACCCAGTCCCACACCCACTCTCCTCACATTGTCCTTCCTGTTGTCCGAGACCAGCTCAGACAGGTGGGATCACCACCCATTATGTTCTTTAAGACTTGCGCACACAAACAACCAGCAAACAGGTAAGGTAAGAGAACTTGCAAAGTACATGCCCACACACTCAAACACACACACACACACACACACACACACACACACACACACACACACACATATGCACGGAGATGCACCAACACGTTCTCATCCTAACTCGTCATATACTGGCTAGGGCTGTCAATCAATTAAAATAGTTAATTGTGATTAATCGCAAATTAATCACACATTAAAATCTGTTCAAAATGTACCTTAAAGGGAGCCCCAGTTTAATGTGTTTCATAGATACGCAATTTAGGTGGACTGGATGTATCTTCTCTGTTATCCCTGTGATAATCTGGTGACCTGCTCAGTGTTTACACAGCCTTCCAACCATTTGACTCGACCCACCTTGTGACACTGACAAGGGAATAAATGGCAAACAATCTGAAAAGATACATAACGGTAAGTATACATTGATTTTATATTCAGTCAACACACAACAGAGAGACATAATCCTGAATGTAGTCTGTACAGACTGAAAGTGTATTTAATTTGACAGGATGGATTGTCACACTGACAGTGAATGCAGACCCTTACACCCATCTAGTGGTCACTAGAACAACTGTAGTTTTTCCACATCCCCTGATGTCAATGCAAAGCAGATGTTGCATTCTTTCTCCAACATATATATTTTGACTGGTGCCACTATGAAGTCTGGACACAATAATATGAACACCTGTACAGATCAATCAGCCCCTCAACACTATGAGCTTCATCACTAATATGGAAGATTGCATTAATGTTGATATTATTATGTCTATACCCCGTATGAGCAAGAAAACATCACTGCAGAAGAAGAGAGGGCAAGTGAATCTAAGATCCTGACTAAATCACAAGTAATGCAGAACTGACTATAGAAAAATCAGCCCACATCCAAGTAAAAACCCCATGGGGGCTGTCATGTCCCATTGTCCCATTCACTATCTGCGAAGTGGTCTCTATGTCCCTCGTGTTTACCCTAATGAGAGAAATAATAACGGATATATTATATCTAATATACAATATCATAAAAAATAATTATAAGTGATCAAATAACACAGTATGTAAACCCCACTGTTGCTTTTATGAATGAAGCAGGATGCAGCATGATTATTATCTGTCAGGTTCACCATGGACTGGAACAAAACAGGGCACGAATGCTAAGTCAAGGAAAACTTGATGGTGAGTCATGTTGTGTCCTCTGAAAGACGAGCTTAGTATTTATTTATTTATTTATATTATAGTATATTTAGTACCATGACTATGACTGTTCACAGTCCACTATTTATTTATTTATTTATTTATTTATTATGTAGTACCATGACTATGACTGTACACAGTCCACTATTTATTTATTTATTTATTATGTAGTACCATGACTATGACTGTACACAGTCCACTATTTATTTATTTATATATTAATTCATTTATATTATGGTGTATTTAGTACCATGATTATAACTGTACAAACTCTATTTATTTATTTATTTATAGTATATTTAGTACCATGGTTATGACTGTACACACTCCACTATTTATGTATCTATTTATATTATATTATATTTATTATATTATATTATATTGTATTATAGTAGATTTAGTACCATGACTATGACTGTACACAGTCCAATATTTATTTATTTATTTATTTATTATGTAGTACCATGACTATGACTGTACACAGTCCACTATTTATTTATTAATTAATTTATTAATTTATATTATAGTATATTTAGTACCATGATTATAACTGTACAAACTCTATTTATTTATTTATAGTATATTTAATACCATGGTTATGACTGTACACACTCCACTATTTATTTATCTATTTATATTATACTATATTTATTATATTATATTATATTATATTATAGTAGATTTAGTACCATGACTATGACTGTACACACTCCACTATTTATTTATCTATTTATATTATACTATATTTATAATATTATATTATATTATATTATAGTAGATTTAGTACCATGACTATGACCCTGAATAAGATAAACGGTTACAGATAATGGATGGATGGATTTATAAACAGTATATTTATGCCTTTACACGCTCCACTACAGTAGATGGCAGCATACACTTTCAATGTTGCTTTGCAATCCGCCATAAATGTACAAAGAAGAAGAAGAAGCAGAAGAAGAAGAAGAAGAAGCAGAAGCAGAAGAAGAAGCAGAAGAAGAAGAGCGGAACGAATGTATCACTTCTTGTTTCTGCCGGTTTATTAAACTGGTGCACAGGCGGTTCACTTCAAAACATTATGGCGTCGAGAAGAACATCAACAGCTCCGAGTAGTTTTAATAAAAGTGTCTCCAGCGGCGCTAAAAGGTAACCTAAGTCATCATCATGTATATGTTTTCCTTCACAAAGACATCTTGTGAGTTATAACAATAAAGTGACTTTAGCTACCGTAGCTACTTTAAGCTACCTTTGTAGCTTCCAGTTTAGCTCCTTTTCTAAATAAAACACAGCCAAGTCTTTTATTTTGTAATGTGTGCTTTCATTTTTACATGATTGAATTTCACTGCTACTTTTTTGGTTTGTTTTCAGCTCGAAAAGTGGAAGCAATGCTGCTAAAGCCACCACCACTGGAGCTGGGAAGAAAAGTGTTAAACGTAAGTATTCGCATAGGTTTTAAATTAATTAATTATTAGTTTTAGTAGTGCTGTCACTTATCTGTGGAGTCAGATCTCAATATGAATTTTTATTCATTTTTATTTTTTTATTTGCACATATATAAAACTGCACAAAATCCAGTCAATGAAAAAAACAACAAGAAATGTGTCAGAAGAGGTCAAGAAGCCGCAGGCTTATACAAAGGACCTCACCCCCAGAAGAAAAAAAAAAATAATAACAAAAAAGGAAGAAAGATCTAAACTATCATCATTTTAAAAATACAACAAAAGTTAAACAACAACAAGAAGTACACAAAATGTGCAGAAAAACCTAACCAAACAGTGGAAAACAATCCAATAAAAACATTGAAATACATACAAAAAACAGTACAGAAGAAAAGAAAATATATCTAAACATATCAAAAGATAATTAGATTAATCAAATGTGATGACAATTTCCTTTTAAAATGTTCTAAGGATAACGAGCTGTTGTATTTTTTTTCCTAATGTCTTTTCATCAATCTTTAGCAAGTGGGACTGTTGTCAAGTCTCGATATATGCAGGCTGCTGAGAAGACATCTCTTTCAAAGGTAATGCTATGTTTTCATGTTTTCATGTTTTCATGTTTTCATGTAACATGTAACATATATATGTTTCACTGAGGGCTGCCCCCTCTTAATCAATTAGTCGACTAATTGGTCTTTTTGGTCTTAGTCGACTAAGATTTCTTTAGTCACACAAGATTTAAAGTGGTTCTTTTTTGTGATTCTTTGTGGAGAAACTCCCTTTTATAGATCCGTTGATTAAATCAACTAATTGAGTCGACAAAATCGTACAAGTGTTAGTCGACTAAGAATTTCTTTGGTCGAGAAAGCCCTAATGTTTCACTCATGGAAATCCAACTCGGTTAGGTATTGATACTTAGGATATGGACCTGAGCTGCCAATATTCTAGGAAATGTTTAAATGATTAGTTAACTTCTGCCTCCCACTATACATTTGTATCTCATCGCACCCCTCTAACCATCTACAGAGTAACTCACTGACCAACGAGTCTATTGCTGTGCCACTGAGGCCTTCCTCGCCTAAACCCAGTGGTGTCAAACCGAGGGTGAGCACTCCACCGAGACGCTCAATGACCCCACAGGCTCTAGCAGCATGTAAGTACTTCCTATGGTGATAACTGTAAATGCTAATTCACACAGTTGTTTGTGATAGATAAAGTACATTTCTCATTTTGATAAACGTGAATTTAAATCTAATGATTATGGTAATTGTAGGAGCAATAATGTGAACTTCCAAGTATTTAATCTGCTATTTTTCACTGTATAGGATGTTATTGATATGTGGATTGTATGATTAGTTGAGTCAATTGTTGAAATGTTACGCTGAAACCCGACAGTGCAAAGATCTTTTTAATAACTTATTCCCCCTGAGTTCTGATTGAGTTGACATTGTATAAATAAGAACGATGAATAACTTTTGCAAATGCTCATGTCATCCCTCCTTACAGCAACGATGTCACGTCAAACTGAGCCTTCATTGCTTGGGAAAAGTATTCTGCAGTCCACTTTCTCAGACGGACACTGCTTTCGACCAAATTTTGATATTTCAGTCATTAAAGGTAAACTGATTTAAACTCTAAAAATGCTGGAAGTTATTTACAAATGAGAGTATCGTGTAACAGTTGTTTTTTTCGTCTATCTTTTTAAGAAAAAACAATAATTGAAAATGCAGCAGAGCACGAGAGAAATCCAGAGAATGACAAGAGGGACATTGAGATGCAAACATTCCTACTGGCCTACATCACAGCCAAGGTGAGTGAGTCTAACACATAAGTGTGTCTGATATGCTGAATATGTTTTGTTAAATCAGTGTACAATGTCATTTTAACTACAAAACTGTCATCTAAGTAGTTTTTTTTTTTTTTTTTTACTCGTCCACTGTGTTCTGTGGAATAAACATCTAGCCGTGACTGATCTGGCTCCATCTCTTTTGATGTTTGACTTTAGATGGAGAGCAACACTGCGAAGGCCGAGGCTGAAGCAGAGGCAAGGCTCATGCAGGAGATGGAGGAAGAAGAGGCGCTGCATAATGAGGTCCAGGAGAAGAAACGTCAGTACCTGCTCATGGAGAAAAACAGGCTAGTGAATGAGCTGCTGGATTTACAGGTCAGGAAATCACCTCCTTTGTAATCACCTTTTTTGATATGTGGTCTGTCTTTAAAAATATGATTGCATGTTGAAATTAGAGATGTACTGAGCAATCAGCCACTGGTTGAAGCATCGTATACAATTTTTTGCCGGTCAAATTTACACACGTTTTTATCTACTAATATAATTTTCCATCAGATCGCTGCGCTGACTCCTGTGGCAGAAACTGCCAAGCACTTCACAAAGAACTACAAATCTTTCGCCACAGCTGTTGACACCACCCGACATGAGCTGCCTGTCAATAATTTCTACATTGACGGGGACAGAAGGGAATTTCTAGGTTGGTGTTAAGTTAATATTGCACAAAACAACATAAGTTTAACATTCAAAAAATCAGCTAATCTGCACCATCAGGACCGTCAATGTCAAATGTTTGTATCAGATTGTCCCTGGAAACATGAGATAACAACTTAAAAACTATAATCTGATGCTGATTCTTGAATTGATAAACTGTAATTGGTTAATGAAATTATCTGGTATCACCTTTCTCCAACACAGTCCTGTCCACTTCATAACCTACGAGATGAACACAGGCAAAACAAATGCATATCTAATATAACATAACCAGTATTATACTGACTTTGGCAGATATTGGTGTGCTGTAGGAACTTGGGGGTCAAAGTGAGAAGTTGGTTTTCAAGGTCTTCACAAAAGAAATTCACTTTTAAATAATGTGCTTCTGGATTTTTGGATTATTTGATGTAACCTAACCAGTGTATGATCCTGTAAACAACAAATGACATGTGTTATACTGTATGTATTTTGCAGGAGCTTATAAGTTATTATAATCATATCCACATGTATTTACATTTTTTTTTTAGATAAAGCTGAGGCTAGCCTGAAGGAGAGTGAGAAGTTGCTGATGGAGTGCACAGAGGGACATCATGAGGACAACAGAACTTCTCTAGAGTGCCTTAAGGACATGAAAACAACATCCAAGGACGTCAGTCAGCAGCTGTCAGGGTAGGCTCATATATAGAGAACTTGTCTTTTGGGATCCTGATGACAGGGGCAGACTTTACCATTAGGCAAGTTAGGCAACTACCTGGGGCTCCAAATAAAAGGGCCCCAAACATTTTTTAATGTAGATATGAAAAATATTGACTTATGTTACTATTCTAATTCACTGTACCCCAAAATAACTTACAAAAAAGCCCCCAAAGAACTTAAAAAATATGCAACTCAACTGTGTACTACTTACTGTGTACTTCTACTTCAGAGAAAAACATTGTAGTACTACATTTACCTGACAGAGAAATGTTACTGGATATGCTGCAGATTCAGATTTGACTCAAAAAAATGTAACTATTAAAATGTGATGCATTATTATTCATTAAACATACAAGCATCGTATTAGAATTGAAAGCTCCACCTTGAACAGATGTTAAGTAAATTTAAATACCATGTGCTGATGATGCTTCTCTTTCAGTCTTCACTTGAAGTAAACATTTGAATGCAGGAATTTTACTGTGCGATATTTATAGTTTTACTTTAGAAACATTTGTGAGTACTTCTACCACTGCCAATACCAACATTCCCAGCTAGAGAAAGGGTGAAAAGTAAAGCAAGACGGTGTTTGCCTGGTGCCTCCAAATCACTAAATTCACCCCTGCCTGGTGATGCTGTGAATACTTGATCTGCTCTGTGTCAACTTTTTGATTTATTCCCCCTTTGTTCCCTCCTAGAGGATTTCACTGCATGACATGACTACTTTGTCATAATTGTTCATGACAGTCTTCCTTAAGGAGATATTAATGTTGTATTTATATGGCAGAAACAAGATAATTACTTTTTTTTTTTTTACTCAAACATTGGTATTTTCCATTTTCCTAGTACTTTTTCAGAGCTGCTGGAGCTGTCATCGTTGGTCTGCCGCCACACAATCCACGTCCAGCAGGCCACGGAGGAAAAACAGCTTGGCACGGAAAGAACCCATCAGCTCTTCTGCCCCAAACAGTGAAGGTCACGACAAAGCATGGGATACACAATACATGCACTTTGGATACCCGTCAACCCCACATTTTCCCTGGTTTACGTATATTTGTGTCTTAACTTTATGTATACTGTCTAATTTCGTTGCAGCTGTATTATTTTATATTGTAAATGTTGAATAAAGACTGATACTTCTTCACTTTTTAATACTTTTACAGATGGAACACTGGTAATAAATTCAACAAAAACGATGGGAATATAAATTGAACAGTCAACATGGGGATTTCAGAGAGAAGCAACCACATGCAAGAGGGTATTCCAGTTTAATGTGTTAAATACAGCTGCAAAAAATATCAAAAGTTGAATGGAGTCTTACTTATGGGGAAACAAATACATGAGCAGATTTGTAAGAGTGAGATGGCATGAACCCGTTTAAATGCAACGTTAAAGATGCTATTGATAACGTTCAGCCTCTAGATGTTGCATTCTCCCTCCCCGTTCCATTGCATTTACTTCACAACAAGTTGTTGCCAGGCACTTACCGTCAATCTCAGACATTTATGTTTTTTTCCACACTAACTTAAGACCCAGAGATACCACGTGATACCAACGTCATTTTACTATTGACTCACAAGCCTTGTTAGAAGTGGGAACCAAACGTCAGATATCTTCCAAAGAGATGAACAAATAATTAATTTTGGACCAGCCAATATTTTTAAAATTGATTTACAATCATATTTTTTTCAGGAAAAGACATACTTTTTTTCGTCACCTTTCTAAAAACACTGTTGATGTATTTTTTTTTTTTTTTTTTTAAATATTCGTCTACATGAAAATGTTATCAATAAGACCTCTAAGTCCAGTTTTATGAATGTTTTCTTCTATCTATCCCGAGTTTGTGCCTCTTATGTCTCACAATTAAATTTAACACGAGAGGCACAAACGGAGGCTTGTTTTACAAATGTTTGAAGATGGTGAAACAATACTACGGTATATATAATTTAATTCAAAGCTCCACCTGCCTTCAACAGTATATAAACTATCGCGTTTCGGTAGTGTCTAGAAGTTAACCCGCAAATTGGGGAAACTCTCGCGATAAACAATAGTTATGGCTAGGATCGGTCGTCGGGCAAGCGAGTCTCGCGAGAGTTTTTTTTAGCAGATCTCGGCTCAGATTGCGCAATTTGTGGGCTACCTTCTAGAGACGACTGTCTATTTTCCGGATGTGACGTAACGTCAAAACAACAATGAAGCATTTCTATTGGCTGATTCTGGAAAGTGACGTCAGGTCCAGTCTTGTCCAGATCCAATGAACCGCAGGAGAGCGCCTCGTCGCATGTGAGTACACGGGGCTTTTATTTCACACAAACATCAAGCATTTAGTAAAAAATGACATATAAAGCTACGTTTTCTTAATGTGTGTTGACGGCTAGCTTCATGTAGCTTAGTAGAAACGCTATTCGCGCGTTATCTGTCGTTGGTAACGTGGCTATCTAGCTAACTTGTGGCTAGCTAATGACTAACATTAACATCAGAAATCAGCCTGGTGGTAGAGACTTTATATTTCTTATGGACTTTTATCCTTTTACCATCCCAGATCCTTTTATCCTTTATTAAACTGATCCTTCTGTGGTTCTTGTTCAGTCTCTTTATTTATTAGTTAGTCTATTTTACATCAGTAATCGTTTTGGGTCCTGTTTTATATATTGTTTTTAGCTTACATATATTGTTGTTGTTGTGTGTCACTGTTTTGTATGTACTAGCTGCTCCAAACTAATTGCCCCTAGAGGGATTAATAAAGTTTGAATTTAATTGAATAGTGACCAGTAATAACTTACAGTTACCAGCATGTTAAAGTGGTTACCAGCTATTTACTGGTAAAGTGTTCCTGTTGCATCCTCTGTTAGAAGAAGAGGAAAATGAAACAGTTTGCTCTTTTAAATTAAGTTTTTATGAAAGAAGGGATTGGACTACTTTAATTTAACGTTAAGGTTGGAAGAGCAAAATGCAGCTAGCTAACTTAACTCAAAGATTGATAGGTAGTGGTACATGCATGCATAAGCTGAATGTGGATCTCTTGTCACTTGACGTGTCAATCAATGACATAACTTTACAACGTAAATAATAGGAAGTAAGTTTGCACACTGTAAGATAAAGTCTTTTAAATATATTCTGTTTTACACAAAGAAATCTATAACTACAGAAAATGTGTATATTCCCAGTCAGCAGAACTGAGTAAACATGGTGTAGATGAGGGCCACCACACAAAACGAGAAGCAGTTCTTTGGTGTGCTTATTGTATCTGATTCCTATTAAACTCGATTTTTAGCTAACATCCACCCTGTTTTCCCTCAAGCAGCTCTCACTCTCAGAGGAGGGATGCACCAGCTGGAGGAGAATGGAGACAGAAGAAAGAAGAGCAATGGCGAGGCCAAGGCATAGCACAGGCGAGAGAGGTGGTGGAGGAGGGTGAGAGACGTGAGCAGCATGGGGAAGAAACCGTGCCCAGGGGGACCTGCCAGACCATGTGTCCTGCTCGTGAGCTGCGGGACCGCGAGCTGCAGAACCGCCTTCACCGTTTTGAGATGTTGGCGGGCACAGAAAGAGATCGACGGCCCAGGGGAGACCCCTCGCGTGCTGTCAAAGAGTATTCCAGACCAGCAGCTGGGAAAGACTCAACAAACCCCACTGACCTCCGTCCACCTGCTGTGTTGCTGAAAACTGTGTGTTACCTTATTGATGACATCGTTGCCTCCCCTCACCTGCATCCTTGGACTGAGGCGAGTAGCGTTTCCCCAGCCAGCCCCAGTTGTTACTGTTAATAATTAGAGTCAAATCAAGAAACACTAACTTGTATATTATTTGAATTCTTCAATTGTACTTTTGGCATCATCTACACACCCTTGATGACAGTTGAAACATCAGTTTTACTTTACTGTAACACGCAGACAGTAAACACAGCTTCATGTAAGCATCCTTCAAAACAACATATATCCAGCAACCTATTCTTTAGAGTAATAAAAAGGCCCAAAACAACCATCAGTGAGTAAATATTAAGCTTTGGACATACTGTGCAGCACTTTTTTACATGGCACAAGCTGTGTGTTATGGTGTCTGAGGGTGCTTTCACAAGCCATAGTCCGTTTGGCTTTCCGAATCAGAGTGAAATTGATACTTTTGGTTCATTTTCTTAGTCTATTTCAGTTTCACAGTGTACAAATTAAAGCGGACCAAATAAAAAAAAAATTGCTGAGGGGCAAGAAGCAAATTTATCTTTTTCGTCTCGTAAGCTGCCATTTCTTCATGGAATCATGGACTTTGAAATATTGCGATCAAAGTTTTTTCACTTTGACTTGGAACTGATTTTTGTGGACTTTTTCATATTTTGGGAATCGATTAGGTCACAAAATAAGAATGATAAAGGTGTAATTTGTCCCACCCTAACAGGTTCAACAAAGCTAACAGAAGACTCAGGAAGATGTCCCTCAATTAGTCTCTACACAGTCCTGAGAAGAGATCTAAGCAACCAGACTGAAAACACCTGTCTGGGTGTTCAGAGGCTTTAAGCATCTAGGCTGGTAAATTTGATTCTGATAAGGCTAATTTGTTACTAGGAAGAGGGACCAAGTGTGTGCACATCCAGGCAAAAATACTCAGATGTAAGACACAAAGCCGTAGAGCACAAAGGAGGTCTGCACACTGTTAGGCTCCAAATGGTGTATTTCTCTTTTTCTTGTAAGGCAACATTTTGATCTGGAAAGATCTTCCTCAGGCAAATGTGAAAGAGAAAACAGACATTTCTTGTAGAGGCAGTAATCAATTTAGATCATTATCACCTGCTGGTCAGCGAACAGTAGGGAAAAAATACCACAAGGTGGTGGTCAAAATAACTAGACACTTGTAAGTTTTTTTTCACTATCTTCTTATTAAATGACCACCATGTGTTTTTCAGGTTCTGTCATATTACATACATTGTATTCTACATTTTTTATTCTGGATTTCCCGGTGTTTCTATGTTTTTGGAGTACTGTGATTTCCACCTTGTGGTCATTCTTTCCCTGCTGTTTACTGATCAGCAGGTGATAATGATTTAAGTTGATTACTGCCTCTTCAAGAAATGCCTGTTTTCTCTTTCACAATTACCTGAGGAAGATCTTTACAAATCGAAATGTTGCTTTACAAGAGAAAGTGAAAAATACCATTTGGAGCCTAACAGTGTGCAGACCTCCTTTTGTGCTCTACTAATTTGTTAGAATTTCCAAGTTTAACATGCGTACAAATCACATATTGAATAATTTTCCATTGTAAATCACGCTCCTCCCTCACTCCCCACCCCACATTCCTAGATCCTCTAGATGAAATATAATTTAGAAAAGTAATAAATTAGCTGGATCAAAGATGGAGTAAAAAAAAACAACAAGAAAAACAGCAGAAGACTGAGTACAAGACTGTTGAATCAATAAGGAAAACAGACAAACGTCTTCACATGTTCATCAAGTATACACACAGAAATACTCTCATCCGACAATTAATACAATTTGGGCCATTCCAGACTCGAGTCAAGAGTTATTCCAGTTTATTACACTGGTTAGAAAGCCAAGTAAATCTTTTTCTTGAACTTATCCTCATTACCCCTTAAGGAATTTTCTTCTCCAACTTAAGATGAAACATTATATCCCTGATCCATCGGACATGGGATGGAGGTTTCACAACATATTAACATAAATGTTACTTGGTCCTCCAGGTGTACGGCTTTGCCTTTGATCGGCTGCGTGACGTGAAGCAGGACATGATCATCCAGAGGGTGTCTGGTTTGAAATGTGTGGCCATTTTAGAGCGGACGGTGCGTTTCCTCATCTACGCCTCTTATCGGCTTTGCGGCGAGCCCCTGCGACTCTACGACCCACGCATTAACGACACACACCTACAGGAGAATCTGAGCTGGCTGTTGGATTGCTACGCAACGGGAACAGGACCACATCCCAACCAGGAAGAGATCCAAGCTCTTGGTCTCCTGTACAACTTGGGTTGGTCACTGTGTTTAATTGTTTACTACGAGTCAGTGGTTTTCACACAGAAATAATAGATTTTGTTATACTCAAAGACAGATGTACTGGAGTCTGAATTGTATCTGTAGCTCCTTCTGCTCTCACCAGATTAAAAAAAAACCTGCTTTTGAAAGATTTTGGTGACCTGAAAGGTGTTCTTCCAACATGATTAAGATAATTTCTTCAAGCCTTGATTTCTTTTTTTCTCGTCTCCCCCAGGTTCAACTCGCGCCACACAGCACATCATGGAGCTCCCCGAGCGGCTCCGCAGCTCTCCTGCCATCACACTCGCTCTTTCCATCAACCGGGCTTTTCTGGAGCGAAACCCCGTACGTTTGCTCCGATTGGCCCAGAAGTTGAACTTCCTCCAGAGCTGTGCTCTGCACCGTCACCTGGTGACGTGTCGTAGAGATCTGCTGCTAATATACAGCCACGGATACAGCAGCCGCAACTGTCGCTTTCCTCTTGACAAACTGGCTCGACTCTTGTCCTTAGACACGTCGCTCGCGGCCCGACTCTGTCAGGCGTACGGAGTGGAGGTTAACAAGGACAAGCAGTTGGTTTTCTCTAAGACTGCTTTCACTGAGCCTGAACAAGGGAAACTGCACTGCAAACTGTATCACAACATAGTGGCAGAGAAACAGAAGGACCTCAGTGTTGGGAGCATCATTCACGGTTGCCCTTGAGACAAATAAAAAGCACCCCAATATTATGTTCCTGCTGTTTGTGCAGCGAAATAACCGAACCGTTAAAGGTCTCAACAACTCCTGAGAGGGAGAGTGAGATGCAAAGTTAGAAAACCGAATAGAAATAATATGACATTTGACTGGCTGACGAGCATTGTTTGGGTAAACAGGCAGTTGGCAATGTTTAATTATTATGATTATTTAAACTTTATTAAAATGGTAAAATAGTATGTAGTAAACAAGCATTCCTGAAACTGCAGCTTCCTCTATTGCAGGAACATGCTCCTCTAAAAGAGTAAATCGGTAGTCCAAGTAATGGGATGCTTGATTAGGTATCCATAGAAAAATCTGTTTGCTCTTGTCCCTCCACAGGGAGGTCAGTGCCACTGGCAGGGATTTAAGTCTAGTCTTAAACACACATCAGCAGTTGTTTCATCTTTCTACTCTTGTTACAGATTTGAGCCTTGGGGCTTCTTTCCAGGACACATGTTCAACATCAGGGTCAGGGTTTTTGTTGAGCTAATGTTGTGCCATGCTTCACCTGAGAGAGGCTGAACTCAAGAGAAAAGTACTCTCTTGGTTCTGGAGGTGCTTTTTTAATCCTGATTATACACTTCTTGGTTCCTGATTTACTTTAAGATGTGAATTACTTTTATATTGTCACTCTACTGTGTTATGTTGTTACTCTTTAAAGCTGCAGTCGGTAACTTGTTTAGCTGTTACGTGAGAAAGTTGAGCTAATACCAAGCACCACCCACCGGCCATAGCAAACTTTCTCATTTTACAGCTAAACAGTTCACTAAAATATGTTTCTGAAAACATTTGAGAAGAGAAATGGGCATTACAGTTACAGAATCTTGATTCATATTTGATCAGCCTAGTTTGACAGTTTGATCTGAGTTCGCGAGTTTCGAGACTGCTCTGATTGGTTGTTTTCCTTCAATGCTGTGAAATCTTGCAGATGCCATTAGGAGCACTAGGGGGAGGCAGAGAAACATGTTTTATCTTCACAGATTATCTGTCTTGTGCTCTACTGTCAGGATATAGTGACTTTGTTTTGTACTTACTTGAGTTTTATAAAAAAATAACTTTTCTCATATTTGCTCAAAGTTACTGACTTCAGCTTTAAATGCTATGTTAATGCCATATTGTGTTAATGTGAATTTTAGAAAACCTGCTGGAAAATCTACTGTGCAACATGTATTCTCATCAATGCAGTACCTCAGAATCATTTAAATAAATATTTTGTTACCTAAAAGAGAAATGCCTTGGTCCTTCACTTGAACTCTGAGAGACTTAAAGAGGACATATTATGCTTTTGTGCTTTTTCCCTTTCCTTAAGTGTGTTGTATAGATTTTTGTGCATGTAAAAGATCTGCAAAGTTATAAAGCCCAAAGTCCACGCCAATGGGAGTTACAGTCCCCCACAGAAACACTGCTCCTGAACTGCCTGAAACGCCCCGCTTGAAGTCCTGCCTTTTCTTCTGTGACATGGTGATGTCACAATGTAATACATTTGCGTTACATACATAATGCGATAACACGTTAACGCAAATTTGTTTTAACACCACTAATTTCTTTAACACATTACTGTAACTTGCAATTATTAGGTTGCAGCAGGTTGTATTCTCTCAATTTTAAAGCGAGCTAGAGTGAAGATGCTGGTATCATATGAAAGTAGAAAACCTAAGGAATCCATTGGAACCAACCATGTTATACTAGCTTGTCGCAAAAGAGGATAAATAACGCTCCAAACTTGCACAACATTTTGGAGAGGAAAAACCTCAAGACATGTGAATGAAAATGGGTTCTATGAGTACCCACGAGTCTCCCCTTTACAGACATGCCCACTTTATGATGATCACATGCAGTTTGGGGCAAGTCATAGTCAAGTCAGCACACTGACACACTGCCTGCTGTTGTTGCCTGTTGGGCTTCAGTTTGTCATGTTATGATTTGAGCATATTTTTTATGCTAAATGCAGTACCTGTGAGGGTTTCTGGACAATATATGGCATTGTTTTGTGTTGTTAACTGATTTCCAATAATAAATATACACATACATTTGCATAAAGCAAGCATATTTGTCCACTCCCATGTTGATAAGAGTATTAAATACTTGACAAATCTCATTTTAAAGTACATTTTGAACAGATAAAAAAATATGTGATTAATTTGCAATTAATCGCGGTTAATTATGGATAATCA
>CAKAOH010033329.1:0-30283 GCA_916701665.1 Sebastiscus tertius | reverse complement strand
CTCCTTTAACTCCGCCTCCCAACCCTCGCTCCTTTAACTCCGCCTCCCAGTCCTCGCACCTTTAACCCCGCCTCCCAGTCCTCGCTCCTTTAACTCCGCCTCCCAACCCTCGCTCCTTTAACTCCGCCTCCCAGCCCTCGCGCCTTTAACTCCGTCTCCCAACCCTCGCTCCTTTAACTTCGCCTCCCAGCCCTCGCTCCTTTAACCCCGCCTCTCAAACCTCGCTCCTTTAACCCCGCCTCCCAAACCTCGCTCCTTTAACTCTGCCTCCCAACCCTTGCTCCTTTAACCCCGCCTCCCAGCCCTCGCTCCTTTAACCCCGCCTCTCAAACCTCGCTCCTTTAACTCCGCCTCCAAACCCTTGCTCCTTTTACTCCGCCTCCCAGCCCTCACTCCTTTAACCCCACCTCCCAATGTACGTCTATGGGCATCACATGACGTTCACGGAAGTTGTAATTCAATGGTTTGGCCACTATGACGCTCCTCTCGGGGTCTTGAGGTGTCCCAGCGATGCTGCATACAGCACCGGGACAGCTACACCAAGAGAGACCCGACGGGAATGTAGATGGTTTCTAATAAAAGCTGCCACTTCAAGCACTGTGAAATACAAATAATCTACGTCACAGTCAGAAAACAGTTAGTGGGCTGTTTGTGCAGATACACCCTGCAGATCACACAGTGTCATGACCAAAGTGAATTAAATGGTGTTAAAATGACAAACAGAGTGATGGAGAGCAGAGGTAAAGGCTTCGGGCCCTGCCAGTGAAGGACACACACACACACAAAGACACACACGCACACACACACACACACACACACACACACATACATAACGAGCGGACCCTGGTGATACATCAGAGGATATGAGGCGTCCCATTAAACCTGCAATAAAACCTCCTCCTCCTTATTCAATAAGATAACCTGTCATTCTTCACTTTGTGCCCTTCAGAAGCGTTCTGCACTCTGACTGCTTCACAAGGAGGGAAAACCTGAACAAGAACTTTACCAGTTGTTTGATTATATATATAGGTAGGTAGGTAGGTTGTGAAGCTGAATCGCTCTTTAGCGTGAGCCAAGATGGTGTCACAGACATATATACAAATAAATGCATCAATTGAATATGAATATAACAGATTATGAACACAGAGTTAAAATTAGAAATGATGATATATGAAATATAAAACAATTTTGTCTTTTAAATTCCCCTGCATCTCTCTTTTCTCTTTTTGTTCTTCTGTGTAATTTATTCAATTTTTGCCATCTGCTTTTTTTGTATGTAATGTCTGTATTCAGGAAAGAACATTGAGTGTAAATGGGCATTATGAAGTTTATTATTATAATATATTTCAATGTAATAGACTGAGCAATAAACCTCTCTCTCTCGCTCTGTACAAAATACTGTGTCCAAGCTTTAAACAAGATAAAGCTCAGTGGGAGAAAAGACAGTCTCTGGAGAAAGAGACTGAACGTCAAAATTAGTAAAGTTAAGATTAAATGAGAAAATATCTCAAAGATTAACAAGACTAAGAATCTCAGGAGCTTTTTGCCAACTACAAGAACTTGAGTTTTCAATATGCTACAAAGACAATAGAGTCTCTACCCAGAGATATCCAGCTCTAAATTACACTTGTGCATATAGATACATATCAGCAGTTGTTTGAGCTCTCAGCAGCTCTGCTGCTTGATAATAACCTGGAGAAGGTCCATGTTTGTTACCGTACCTCTGTGGAAACCTCCACCCACCTCCAGCTCTCTGGAGCTCACTGCCTCCACTACGGTGGTACAGCAGAGGAGACACTGAGGCTAATATGAAAAGGCAAACAGGCCGATAATTAAATAACAACTCTTCCTCCTCTCTCTGGATAATACAGGAGCTGATATCTCATATTGCCTTCATGTTACTGCAAATACATCAAACGGCACACTAGCAGAGGACAGGCTATTATCTTTATGTCAGACAGGTAATATGAGCCTCACAGAGAGAAGTCTGCAGGCTCAGATCACTCATTCACGTGGCGTTCGCTGGGATTCAGCCGGAGATACAATCGAGATCAACGCCGATTTGACCGAGGCTGAAAATATAATAAATAATAATAATAGTAGAAGTAGATAGATAAAAGTAAAAGAAGTGCAGAAATAAGGTTGTGTGTGCACCTCATTACTTTTAAAATGTGTCCTCCATTTCTTTGTGACATGGAAACTGTTGTCAGTTCTACATACGTCTCATCCCAACTCGTCACATACTGACGCTTTGTCAGACCCCTCGGCGTCACTTTTTTGGTCGCAGTAAACACGGGGTTAATGTTGTGAATTAAACAAAAACACTTGCTTAGGTTCGGTTCGGTTAGGTTTAGGAAAAAACTACATGGTTGGGCTTAAAACTGACTACGTTTGTAGAGTAAAAATAACACTGAACGTTGTGAACACGGGACACGAACGAACAGCTGATTTTGACGTGAAAGTGAAACTTAAAGGATAACTTTGGCATTTTTCAACCTGTTTTAGTGTCTAGGTGACTAATGGAGACAACACTTAATGAAATTTGTCCAGTATTGAGGGAGAACGCTGCAGTCGCCAGCTGCTAAACAAGCTGTAATGTAATCGCTTGGGGCAACCTGGCACCGTCAGTTTACGTTCATTAAAAGTGCTTTCTTTTTTACCATTGACGGGCTCCGATTGTTATTAGAAGTGTCTGACAACATCATGGAAAGAACCCTACAGAGAAATAAAACCTTTTTCTTACCTTTCACTTCCTGTTTGTCATTGTGTCATGTGACTTTTCGCTGGAAGAGACGACGGTGGAAACATTAGTGAGAGTTGGAGAGAGGAGTGTCACGGGACACTGGTGTTGTCAGAGTTTGTAGAGTTGGAGTACAGAAAGCGTAGCCTAGTCTTATCTAAAAGATTCAAAGTCATGGTTGAGTATTTAGATGATTTTGACAATGGGGATGCAACGTTAGATTTCAGAACGAGACTTCTCTGAGCGAGACACACAAACAGACTGGATCAAGCGAAAGGTCAGAAAAACATTTTATTTCTCTTTAGGGTCCTTTCCATAATGTTGTCAGACACTTATACTAACAATCAAAGCCAATCAGTGGCAGCAATAACTCCCAAATGATGACATTACATCTCGTTTAGCGGCTGCAGCGTTCTCTCTCAATACTGGACCAATTTCAAAAGGTGTTGTCCCTGTTAGTCACCTGGACACTAAGTAAGGGATAATGTACAGCGAGCCGGTCATTGTTGTGAAAGAATCCCCGACACGGTGATGTTTCGGCGGGGTCTCTCTTCGCCCTCAAGGGGATTCTTTCACAACAATGACCCGCTAGCTGTACATTATCTCACTTATTACACGGCTACTTACTGAAGAAATCAATATTTTCAGGCAAAAACGGACCACCAGAGTCTGACATCAGAGCTGCGCCCATAGCAACGGTCTGCTATACATAGCAACGGTCTGTTATACAGAAATTACAGACCGCAGAACGCCGTGATTGACCAATCAGAATTGTGTTTGTTGGACTTGGATTTGTCTCTAGTCAGCCAAGACAAGTCCAAGTCAGTCAACTGAGTCTCCACTAAGGCAAGTCCTAGTAAAATGTCAAGTCGGTCGAGGCCTGCTGAAGTGTCCTGTCTCAAGTCAGTTTAAAAAAGTCTCAAGTCTTGTCTTAGCTAGACTTGAGTCTTAAGTCAGTCAAGACTAGTCCTATGCCAGGTCTGTCTGATTGTCCAGGATTTAACCAGATCAAAACATGAGAGTTGAATCTTGAATCATCCTCATCAATATTTGGGGAGTGAAGTCTCACAGCAGTCAAGTCCAAGTCCTCATTATTATGACTCAAGACTGACTCAAGTCCAAGTCTCAGGTCTGCAAGAGATTTTCTTTTATTACACTATACGTATACAAGTACAGCTAATGTTCTGCTCCATGAGTCCAAACAGAAAATCTATATCGTGATTGACAACACTGTAACCTGCCTGTGGTCAATCCGCCGACAGAGGCTTCCACTGCTCTCATATTACACCAATCTGTCCATCTGCTGCTGGACAGAAAAACAAAAAGGGGAATCACATTGTCATATTTCACAATAAAGTATAATCTGATAAAAGTGCACATGCTGCTCTCAGGCTGTCAGATGATGATGATAGCTGTGTGTTCAGGGACCGGGGGAGTCTGTTCATTCAAAGATTTGTACTTGAGAAAATCAACCTTGAATGTAAAATAATACACCGCAGCAAAACACAGCAGAGAGAAATATGAGGGGAATCCATCATCAAAGGACAATAAATGCTCAATTATTGAACCAGAGTTATTATTTCACTGGTTTGTTTTGTGTTGTGAGCACTTTTTCCTCCCTTTATCATCCCGCTCATAAACAATTCAGCAGTCTAATGTTTTTGTCCATAATTTCATTATCAAGTGAATCCATTAATCCACTGAAGTTTAACATCACAAAACCTAGAGACAAAAGTCCAGGACACCAGGTGGCTTTAAAATCACATGCATTATGAGGGTTTAGAGTATTTATTTTTAGAGAATATGAGGACAGACTATGCATTTTTAACAAATATTTGTTCTCATATTAGTATTAATACCAATATTTGTTTCGATTCATAAACCATCAGAGATCCCGGGAACATGTTTCTTGTGTAATCACCGCTAGTTCTGCGTATTTACGCCAAGGTAACAGAGACAAGGACTGGTGGGAGACGATCAGAGACCCGGTGCTTTATGGGGGAAGGAATCTGTTCAGAATTAGGTACACAGCATCACAAAGAGATGGCAATCACAGGCTTTAACAAACACCTGATGTAGTTGCACACTTCCTAATGGAGAAGCTGTTGAGCAGGACTAGCAGGATCATTTGTATTGACCACTGACAAACATACAGCCAGACATTAGTGAAATATTGTGCAGCCCCTTAGCCTTAGCAAGAATGACAGCATACAAACGCACTAAACATCAAGATATATCAAGGCATCGACGTTACAAAGAAAAAACAAGTCAAAATGAACATTATGGTTTCCAATAATAGGGATTATTTCTGTAGTAAAAAGTAGTTCTAATTAAAACAGTTAGGTCTGTAGTTGCAGAGCAACAGGGGCAGCTGGATGTTGCTCTATTTATTACATTTCTTCTCACCCAGATTTCACCTGTAGATCCACTGCTGCCAGTCCCTGACTTTGTCCATCTCTCCTCAGTCCATCTGTGTCCTCAGACGCACTTTCTGGGACTAATGACAGTGTTCTCAGCTTTATTGATCAATTAGATATTCTACTTGTACAACTTGAACCGACCAGTTGCTGCAACAATTTAACAGTTGATGTTGTTTTTAAAGGCTTCAGCTCAGCAGCAGCAGATCAGCCTCCTCTGTCTGTCTTTATTCATTTCTCATGTTGAGTCGTGTGCAGTTCATCTAAAGTTCTCCTCTGCTCTGACTCTCATGTCTATAATCAAGGCTGAATATAGGTCTTGTTAAATATTAATATTCCACATCAAAACATGATAACTCCTCCTACTTTCACCCTCATGAATACGATGAATGAATTACAGCTGAAGTATTGATGTTAGGCTGTTGGTGTATGCATTTTATTTACACTTTATTGACTTGTGTATTTGTTTGTAATTGCAGTAATAAACTGTGGGAGAATGTCCTCGCTCATGCGTTTGGATAAATTAACATCATAACTTGATATTATCTGATATATCACGTGAGCAGTCACAGTGTGTCTCTCTGTCCCTCCTCTCCAGCCACATTCCCTATTCCCCAGGCTCCTTCATTGCCATTTTCCATCCACCAGACGCCTTTGGACTTCCCCTTCTTTCCCCATCAGCTGACTGCCACACCCATCTACTCACCTGTTCCCACTTCTCTCATCTGGGCTGCGGTGAAAGCCTTTATATACCTTCGCTTTGGAAATAAATGTTTTCTGCTGTCTCTATTGGGGTCATGTTCCTGTCGCTCCTCTCGCACCAGTCTTGACATGAGCATTTCACATGTACATATATTAAATATATTAATATATAATTGATTTAGATCTATGACTTTGAATCCACAGTCTTGAACGACTTTTCTGATTCATTGTGATGTATTTTCTGCCTATCCATACATACGCTTTTTAAACCTCAGAAAAAATGTTGTTAGGACTTTTTGTTGCATGTTGAAAATGAAAATGTGTATTAAACAGGTTTATAATTGACTAATAATTATGTAAGAGTAGAGAAAACTGAACAAACAAAGTAAAAATTGGATTGGGGGAAAAAAAGGCTCACTCAATATGAATTTTTATGTTTGTAAAGAAATAAAATAAATAAATATCAGCAGTCCTGCTCTTAACAGCATTAGAAATCAAATATTAGGATAAAAATATAGAATGAAAACGACAAAGTTCAGGTCAAAATATAAAATAAATACACAGTCAATAATGCCTTGATGATCCTGGACTAATAAAGAACCGTAACCACAGAACTACTGCAGAGACTTTGAACTTGTTTGACTGAAAATGATCAAAAGTCAAATGTGTCTTTGAGCTCCTCACTTGACAGTTTCAGAGTTTTTATTAATTGCAACACAGAAAAGTCACAATAAAGACAAGTTTTTAATATCATGAAAGGAGAAGGAAGTTTATGAGACACATTCAGTATCAGTGAGGTTCAGCGGTTCATTTAATTAAAACGGTTTAATCTTCAGGGACTCGCTGCATTATAGGAGAGAGATTTCCTTTGTTCTGGTTCGGCTGTTCAGAAAGATTTATTGACTTCAGCACAATCAAAGAGGAAGCTCAATTATTGAAATAAATAAATAAATAACCTTGTTTACTTCATAACAGTGCAACAGCATAATGAAATCACGGAGACACTTCCTCTCTTTTCACTGTTAGCTCTTCTAATCAGCGTTAACATATTCCTGTCATCAGGTTTGATTAGAACGAGGAGCAGAGCATCCTCGTGTTTGTGTGCCGATATAATAATATATATACAATAGTCATGTATTATTTTCTTTCAGTTTTACACCTTGACATTTGACCTAGAGTTTAAATTGTGAATCTCAAAGTAGTGACGCTGCAGATCGCAGTCAAGTTCATCCTAATGAAATAAATCTCCATTGTGAATCACAACATGTTTATGTTGGAATATGAAGATTAAAGAGGCAACTATTTAGTTCACAGACTGTTAGCGATTATTTTTGCATGTAAAACAGACAGATGTAACTGAACCAATGTTAAAAATAATTTCAGAAGTAAAAGAAATACAACATCAGCAAAAACTGGACTGCATTTTTAATTCTACTTTCATTGTAGGTATGGCACTGTGTTGGTATTTAACTGCAGATGGTTATTGATTGTAGGATCTTCAACATGTCCAAATAAGAATCGTTTTAAAAAGAGACCTCACATGCTCTTGGCAGAATATATGAGCTGCTGTATTCATGTGTGAAAGTACCAGAAGCCTCTCACTCCCTTCCCCCCGCTCTCCCCCGGACAACAACACGTTTCCTCTGAGGAAATCTCCCCCAAGGATTCACAGACTGTGAGTGCGTCATGACGGGGAGAGCCTTGAGAAAACAGGAGGCTGAAAGAAGTGAATATGATTGGCCATGATTGTCACAGCCTCTAACATGGCCGCCTACAACATATTGTTTCAGATCCCACCTAGTATCCAAGTGCACCACATTATCAAAACTGTTTGGCACGCCCCTGTGCTGGGCAGGTACACGTAAGGGATAATGTACAGCGAGCCAGTCATTGTTGTGCGAATCCCCGACAGGGCGATGACCCGCTAGCTGTACATTATCCCGCTTATTACACGGCTACTTACTTCAGAAATCAATATTTTAACACAAAAACGCTCCACCAGAGTCCGACATCAGAGCTGCGCCCATAGCAACGGTGTGTTATACATAGCAACGGTCTGTTACAGAGAAATTACAGACCGCAGAACGCTACGATTGACCAATCAGAATCTAGTATTCAACACAGTCGTGTAATAATATCGTCTAAAAATCCCACAGTGCATTGTGTTGCATCTTATAGATCAGGAAATGAGGGGTTATTATAAGGGTTATTCCATGTAATTATACTCCTGCGACATCATAGTCACACTTTCGTTTCCAGAGCAGAACTCGTAAACTATTTAACTTAAGAACTTCAAATTTGGTATGATGGTTGACAGTGTGGTCTAGTTGTGCTTTTTCGGGGGTTAGAAGTCCAGGGGGTCCAAAAGTTTGGACAATTTGGCCAAAAACTGTGATTTTTTTCGACTTACAGCCGCACATTGAGCATTTGACTACTCCCCTACTTCAGTAGGGGTCAAGTGGTGAGCGGGGGTGTGTGAGCCATGCTCATTTTTACCTTGGTAATTGTCTTTCAAGGAGCTATTAGACAACTCAAGATGCAACGGAGGAACATATTCAAGCGGAGTTCATATTACCTGTTTTTTTTTATGTTGGTGTAAGTTGCAGGATGTCAGTCTGTATTAAATCATGTCGACTGAACTGGTGTCACACAGTGACGGCTGCCGACCTACATATTTCTCTCTAGCTGTCAAAATGCAAAATGCTAACAATTATTAATGTACTGCTATATAGCACCATAGAGTGTGTATTATAGGCTATAGGGAGAAGTGAATGGGTGAGGGAGGGAGGGATTTGTTGACATATACTGTTGGATATGAAATAACACCTGCTGCTTCACTCTGAATACTATTTTTCCCACACTGCTACTGTATCTTCAGTCTGGAGTAGATAAATAAAGTAGAGTAAATGTAAGAGCCAGCTTCCTGTCTCCTGCTCTATAGTGTTATGAGAAGCTACTCCAATCTCAGCCTCGCCGTGCCGAGAAATGGAAACCACAAATCCAGACGGTAGTTACTGAAGCATTTCAGTAAACAATGAAAGCAATTATTTTCACTTTCATATCTGCTGGGCTGAAAACTGCCAGGTTGTTCCTCTATTATTGATCCTGTTTTAGAGGCTTAATGAACTTGCTTATTGTCTGCAGAGAAACAGTGTTCGCCTCCTGCTGATAATACACAAGCAACATCCATTTGTCATAAACCATGAGATTATGGTTGGCCCTTCCCCAGGTCTGCAGGGGGAGGAGGGGAGAGACACAGGAACAGCATTCAGCTCCTCACCGTGTGCCAACATCAGCATTTTAAATGAGAAAGCTGCAGATGGGGTTTTGGACAAATAAACAAGTGGTGCAGATGTTTTCATATAGGACACAACAGCAACTGTGATGGGATCACACTAGCCCGCAACGCCAAATCGGGCCAGGGCATAAAGTTTCCTACCCTCCTACTTCCACCCCCTTTATGGTACATGTCCACAGGGGCGTTTTTTATTGCGAGGGGACGCGACACTTCCCAACATTGGACGCTTGATGTGCTGTCCCTAGAAACAAGACACTCGGCTCCTGATTGGACGAACGCTTTCCCGCCGTTGGCTGCTGCTCCCAGCTTTCAAACCGGAACCAGTATGGAGGCTCGTTTGGAAACTTTCTTCTCTTATTTCACGTAAATAGTTCACTGAAATGTGTTTCTGAAAACATTTGGGGCGAAAAATAATCCATGCAGTTGCTGAATCTGTCTTTATCTTGGATCGACAACGTTCAGTTTAAAAGATCCTTGGGAGTTTGGAGAGGCGGCGAGTCGCGTCGGACACCCGTGATTTGCATAAAGTAGACGAGCCCTCAACTTTATGCAAATGAGGAGCGGGCGTCGTAACGCCTAGTCTCTCGAATCGCGACGCCACGCTACCAGAATGCATTGCGCGGCTGCTTACATAGACAGTGAATGGGGGGCGTGGAAAGCACGGAGCCTGTGGACACGTACCGTTACGCTGACCACACCCATCTTTGAACTCGGCCTTCATTTTGATCTCACCTACACACCTGTAAAGTTTCCTGACTGCATCTTTGTGCACGGTTGTGATGTTGCCGTGGTGGTTTCGATTCCCGGCTCCTCCAGTCAGCACGTGTGTGAATGAGTATTTACTTGCATGGCAGCCTCTGCAATCAGTGTATGAATGTGTGTGAATAACCACAGGGCTTCTCTGCACTTCCTTTATTGCAGCGTAGAGTAAACAGACCTGAAGTATATTCTGTTTCATATCACAAATTTTGTGTTGAATTTTACCACATTTTTAAAGTTGAATCCGTTATTGTCAAATGTCTCAGGGTTTCATGTGGTTGAAAAGTCATACAGGAAACAGCAATATCATTACTTTACAGTAAAAGCATGATGTTCACTGAGTTAAAAAAAAAATCCTTTCCAAGTCAAAGCCATACACTTGAATAGTTGATATCCTTTTCTCTGGACACACTGGGCTTCTGCAAGTATTCTTAAACCATGAATGACTAATAACAATGAATTAATTGCATTCGCTTTTAGCGAGCCTCAAAGTGGCGAACGCATGATGTCATTTCAGATACTACAATTGGAATTTTCTAGTTACAGTACAGACATGGCCAGATGTGATTCAGAATCTACACAATATGTTCACGATACCAGATGAGTTTCAGATGAGAAGAATGCTGAAAGAACTGAGTAGATGGAGGTATTGTTATGGTAAATAGTTATTCTGAGCACTTATTAATTCAACGAGTCTCTGCTCGGATTAAAGATCCATATCACAGTAAAGCTGAATGTATCAACAGGAATCACAACCCTGACCGTGAGGAAATTAATAAAGCTTCGTTCACAGCTGTGAGTCCGACGTCTGAAATCCAACCTGAACGTTGAGGTGTTCATCCACAGCGGGAGGACCGGAGGCCTCCTCTCACTCATCCGGAGAGTGAACAGATGTTTGCTTTTTTGTCACAGCAGACATTCTGATTTTAAATTTTTTTTTTACATCCAATGCCAGCGTTCACGCTTCAGTAGGCAGCATTTTTTTTTTGGCATCATTGGACAAAAATTCCATAATAACCTTTCAGCATATTGTTATTCAAGTGTTCTGAGAGAAAAGCTCTGTTTTCAGGCTTTAAAAGATCTAACCCGTGACAGAAGACTTTGACCAATCACAGGTCATTTCAGAGAGAGAGAGAGAGAGAGCGTTCCTATTGGCTGTGCTCTGGCTGGTGGGCGGTGCTTGGTATTTCCTCGACTGATCTCAACATTGCTGCCGGGTCACAAACTTTCTCATTTTACAGCTAAACAGTACACTACAAGATGATTCTGTAAACATTTGAGGAGAGAAATAGGCATTACAGTGACATAATATTAATTCGTATTTGATCAGCGCTACCTAGTTTGACCGTTTGGTCGGAGTTTGCGAGTGACTGACAGCCGGCTCTCATAGACAGCAGCTGGACGGTAGACTCCAGATCAGCTCTGACTGGTTGATTTCCTCTGGACTGTGAAATCTCGCAGATGCCGTGAGGATCACAGGAGGACACAGAGACACATGATTTTTTTCAGATTACCTGTCTCATGCACTACTGTCAGGATATAGTGACCGTTTTATAAAAATAACTTCTTTTAATCATATTTTTAAAAAGTACTACTCGGGTACAACTTCAATTCATACTCTGCAATACATTCAGGTGAAATTTCATTCCAATCACAGTGCAATATCAATTTTCCACTTGTGCAGTTGTGTAAATAGTCTGTTTATTTTCAATACTGTATATACTGTATTGTTCCTATTTTTATATTTCCTTCCATTTAAATTGTTCATATTTTATATGTCTGTCTACTTTTGTTTTGCTTTTATTTACTGTGTTGTATCTTGCTTTTTGTTTTTACTGATGCTTCTTCTTTCTGCACTATCGCCTTACCTGCTGTACACTGCATATCCCCTGACTGTGGGACTAATAAAAGAACATCTTACCTGATCTTATCTTGCTTCAATCTCGCCTACTGCTGCTTTAAGTAAATCCAGTAATGTAATACAGAACTATATATATTCACTATGCATGAATAAGAGATCTATAATATACCTATGAAACGCCACAGCGACCCATACAAGTACTAAACGTTCTGGATTCTGCCTCACTTGTCCCTGTTCTTTTTTTTTCATTTCTTTTCAGGCGTAGATGTCTCACAATGTAGCAAACTGCAGTCTAATTTACAGCCATTTTGGGTCGTCTTAAGTACAATTTCACAGTTTTCACAATACAATAAAAACATGCAAAATGGAGTGTAAGTAAGTAAACAGTGGCTTGGTGATGGTTGAGTTTGAATTCTGAAAGACTGAATGCATTTAGTATCAAAGAAGAAATGATCCACAGTTTAGTCCACATTAACTTCTGTTGTGCTGACTGTGTGAAGAGTTTTGAAAAAGTGAACTCTATCGATAAATGTGTTTTAAAAAGCTAAATGCTTATCTTGCGACTAACTAAAAAAATAATCTGACACAGATTCTTTCCTTTGAAATGTGAACAGAATTCAGTCCAGATATGCTCTCAGTGAAGGTGTGCGATCGTTCCAACAGCCGGCGGGACAGAGAGGAGCTCTGCTGCTGGCTGTTTGTACTCATTAATAGTAATAGTGTCCACAGTAGAGAGAGACTGATTAATGAAAACAATAGAGTCTGTTTTATATCAGGCAGCAGCCGCCAGCAGAGCCGCTGGTTTAAACCTACAAGCTGTTCAGGTATAGCGGCGAGTCCTCTAATGTGCTCCGAGATGAAAGAGAACAAAGAAGCTAACGGGTAACTCTTCCTCTGATTAATGAGAGAATTCAGCTGCAGTAATCTGTGAAATCTCTCCTGAATAAAACATGAAAATTAGTCGCATAAAAGAAAAAAGAAATCACTACTAAGAACTAAGAAAAGCTTATATGGATCATGGTTTAATAGGTTTTTATTCTCCCATTACTGCTTGAGCTGCTTCACAAAGAGAAGTGATCTCATTCTGCTGGAGGCTACAGTCATCATACATGAAGCCAAGCCAAGCCACGTCCCGATATCTTCAACCCCCATTTGTGAGGTTTTGCTATCATGTTGACACGTAGATGAGATTTTCCCTTTAATGGCATCATAACTTTATCAACTGCATGACATTCTTCGGGAGATATGCAAAGAAATTGTTCAGTTTTTATATTTTATCTTTCTTCTCGTCATCACAGGTTGTCCATCCATCCATGCTGGAGCCAATCCCAGCTGACATTGGGTGAAGGCGGGGTACACCCTGGAGAGGTCTCCAGACTATCACAGGGCTGACACATAGAGACACACAACAATTCACACTCCTACAGGACATTTAGAGTCACATTGAGGTTGTCCTGAAGTAAATCAGTGTATACAATTTCAGAGATCGTTCTTGAGACATCACAAACAGCACCGGGCTTTGTCTCCATTTCCCAATAGGCTCGTGCATTAGCAATCTGTACTAACTAATGTGTATGTACATACCCAGAACGTACCCAGTGTTTACTGACCTGTTTCTGTACACTGTTCAAGAGGGTCTGCTCGGCAGTTTCCTGTAGCATTTCACCAATCACAAACTGAAATACATGCATGGTGTCCAGTCAGACCTTTCATCAAATTCAACAGCTGGAGGTTCAAACTGTATTTTTTTTCCACATTACACTCTTTCCTTTTCACTTTGTTGTTGTGTTCTTCTCCAGTGCTGATGTTGTCGTTGGGCTCGTCCTCATCTTCCTCATAACTGCTATCTGTGCTTCCTTCAGTAGGCATTGCATTAGAAGTCCATTCCTCATCCTCATCTTCCCCTAACTGCTGCATGTCACTTTAATAGTCATTCATGATCTATATGATCATAATGACTTCTTGAACTCTGCACTGTAATTTTTTGCCATGTAAAAATACACACAAGAACAAATTATTTTGCACTCAGAATCTCATATCATAGATTATGATAGTTAATGTATTGTTTTAGTGAAAAGCAATGAGGAAAATTAAATTACTGGAAAGTTAGCCAACTAATTTTCATGATATAGCAAGTTGCATATTTAAAAATAATCCTCTCTAAATGTTAATCTTTAAATCCAAACATTGCAATATGCATTGCGGTTTGCAGTGTCTCCATTTTTCAGATATTATTCAGTTTAATGGTCTTTGCTGATGATTTTTGAGGGGAAAATAATATTGATATTAAGACCTATTTACACCCAGTTTTGGTTACTTTACTTAATGCTACTTTGAGTTTGAAAAAATAAAGTCTCCGCAAAGTTTTATTTAGTAAAACACTCAAATGCATCAAACACTCTGTATTTTGGCCTCACAGCAGCAGTCTGTCACCCTTCAATATGGGTGACATCTACAGACTCTCCATATGTGCTGTGTGTCAGCGCTGCGGAGGCTGTTTGATGAAGCTGTTCACATCGGCACTCACCCTCAAAGTGCCACGTGGCTCCGGGTCGACAGAGGTTAAATGAGTGATGGCGTGTCAGGGCGGTGCTCAGCGAGGGGCCGCCAGCAGGCCTCAGAGGGTGGAAACTGACTCAACTCTGCTGTGGACGGTGGCAACAATATGTCACATGCTTGAGAATAACTGGCTGACCTGAGGGAATAAACAGTGGGGGGGTTTGTAATGACTTTATGCTGCAGGGCGTCAGTCAGCTGATGGTCCTGCAGGACCCTCAACAACATTCAGCTTCCACAAATACATCCAACACACACAGCCGAAGAGGTTCATGAAGCTGTTCATTTAACTGCAGTGAGGAGAAAAAACAGGTTTATTTGAAGGGGTGTGCATAAGACTGACATGACACCTGTCATGAACATGAGTCTTTATGAAAGTTTGACTTTATTATTTGGTCAATTATTCATTTTAATGCAAAGTTGACATTGTTGTCTTTGTTATGACAACTTGACATTAATCCAGATAACGTAACCTGTCAATGTCTTTGTGTATTTGTTGCCCAATTTTCTGCCCGGACTTACCTGGATTTACCAGAACGCCATTTGTTTTTTGTGCCAGGTAGGCTTATGTTACGATAATGTGAACACGTGGCAGGTCAGTATGCATCTTCGCATCGTATTGAGTTGAACTCTGGTGAACTTTCAGGCGAATATCACCTCAGGCGCATGTATGACCGTGCCCTAAGGGAGAGGAAGAGACAGGCCCAGTGATAAAAGCATGCCTTGCACCCTTCATGTATGTGCAGCAGCGCAACATGCACCACGGCTGGGTAAAGGTTATATAGATCAGCGGGTGTGGAGACGATGAAATACTCTCTTAGCCAGTCACATCACTGGTGTAATAGTTGGAAAAGAGGCTGTGATGCATCCTGGTAACTGGACGTATATGGAGTTGTAACCAACCAGTCTGATGTGTGTAGAGGTTTCAAAGTTTTGAACGGCCGTGCGTAATAGCACTGCACTCTGCGCTCTAGCACGGCACGTCTCAACATACACTATGTGTCCTGCTGCTTTCAGATGCTGTAAGTATGCACATGCTGTATGCAGTAAGAATCACCCACATTCATTTACAGATCCATGACGATTTTGGTTGGGGGGGTAGCGACATTAATACCTAGTAACATAACGAGTAATGTAACTAATTACTTTTGATACCAAGTAGTAATATTATTACTTTTAAAGGAGGAATACACTTCTTGAGTAACTTGCCCAACACTGGCGGTTAGTTTAGCATTAAGTAAAGCTATCTGTCCATCACTCCGTAAATCACCTCGGTAATGTATTCCCTGTCGTTAAATTGTCCGTATAATATTTAATGAGGTCTTAATGAAAAGTCCAAATTATTCCACTGTAGAAAAAATATGAAAATATTCATGACACAATTATAATGGTCTCACAAATAGCTGCACTGCTCTAGTGTCCATGTAAACTTATGTGCCATCGTGTATAATGCTGCTTCCCTGCTCTAGTGTCCATGTATACATATGGCCATTGTGTAAATGCTGCTTCCCTGACATGTTTTAGTGCTCAGTGTCGTACCCCACTGCAGTGCCTGCTATCTATCTGGATATGAGTAATGAGAAAACATGTAATTACATCAGCGTGGCGCTTTGGGAGACACCCTGCACTTGTGTTCGAATGAATACCTCACATACCCTCTGCTCGACATTCACGCGAGGAGGCTGGAACCCCGTTGAGCTCACGAGGTTGAGAAAACCCGTGCGTGGCAGAATGAGCTCCGAGCCGCTGGTTTTCCAGCAACACACACCTGATTTTAAGAACAAACTCCCCCCAATGTGTCCTTCTGACTGTTTACCAGAGACCTCCAACAATGAATCACTGCTGAGAGGGCCACCAGGTAAAACAACTACAGCTCCTTCACCTCCACCAAGATTAATTAGCTGCAGTGTCTCAGCCTCATTAAGTGAGATAACCCGTTTAGAACCAGCAGAGAAGATTCCTCATTAAGATCTCTGGCTGAGACAGCTGGAATGATCACTTCATTTCTTTAACCCCATGTCCATTATTCACTCAGGACAGTTAGTCCAAACCTGGATTAAAAACTGGGCAAAGCAGGCAACTGTCCTGGGACCCTTAACTCTTAGAATTAGGAGAGCCTCAAGGAACTCTGGGGATATTCATGGAACTTTGCTTGCTAGTGGGATTCCTGGAGGAACCGCTCACTTTAGAGGAGAGGTTCCTGGAGGAACCTCTAATACTCAAAAAAGAGGTATCTGGTTCCTTGAGTTTGAATTCTCAAGCTTAACTGAATAGTATTCAAGTATAATCGGTGCTCAGTAAATACCTTGCTGTTAAAAGTTACCTGTGTGATTTTACTGAACAAGTAACAGTCAATGAACTGAAGACAGAACATTTGAAAATGCCCAGAAAAAGTAACAACAGATAAAACAACAAAAAAGAACTCTTCTCAATCCATTTTGAAACAAACAATATTAATCTTCATCTGTAAACTTACTAACATTATATGTTGAGAATTAATATCTGAACAGCATTACCAGTCTTGTTGGCAAAATATCGGACTTATTCACAACTGAAATATATTTTTGGGGGACTTTAACATACACATTTTTAAATATCTAACTTTACACTGTTAGGTTTGCATTGTGGCAACTTAAAGGTAAATATTCACTCCAACTTCACTCACCTGAAGGCTGAGGTTTTGAATGGGGACCCTCGGGATCTTGCAGATTGCTGCAAATCAAGAGATACACCAAATTAATTTAAACATTGGAGGAGGTGCAGGAGAAGGCCAGTATGACTAGTAGAGGATTCATGATATTCTGTGCTGCTTTTGCAGGATGTAAACAATGTATCGATACATCGCATCAATAGATTACAGCATGCTCCGGATCCGGATGCTCTCCATGTAGTTTTTACGCAGTCCAAAAACACGCTGCAATAGCAGGGCAAACTCTGATTTTAGAAAAGCAAACTTGAACATCAACATACGCTACTGTGTGTCGAAGCATCCACAGCATAAACAGTCAACAACACGGAACTAATGCATGAGAACTGCGAGGAGAGGAAGAGGGAGTGAGGCAGTGAACGGATGACCCATAACCACGTTACTATGGGTCATAATAATGCAGGACAGTGAGGATACATCCATTTCATACAGGAGACGAGCAAGAATCTACCGATGCGCATTCATCCCACAGAGGTTCATATGAGACAGGAGAGCAGTCACATCAAATGTCACCTTGAATAGTCTACATTGTAAATCAACGTAATTTGAGTATAACTGAAAACATCTAATTTATTTCTTCCTTTATCTTCTGGTAAATCAACATTTCCCCCCAGCTGGCAATAATGACATAGTATGACAAGAAGAGTTTTCTTGGCTCATTAAACAGTGTGTTGCTGATGAGAGGATGAGGCTGCTGTGATTGGCATTAGGCTGCTGATCAAAGTGAGTATGATCAGATTATTTGATTATTCCCTTAACTCCATTGATTACTCCATCCATATCTTCCGTGATGTCATGTACGACTTCATAGAGAAGGGTAGCAGTACTACAAGTTATTGCGCGGGGATTATGTTCCATGTCATGTGTGACGTCACTGGCCTCCCAAGACCGAGTTTACATATAGGATCTGTTTCTGTCATCTCTAATCTCCGGTCTCCCATTGAGGAGACCTGGAGAGCTCTGAACATCTCTGTCAGACGCCAGAGACAAGGTTGTGAGCCTAGGCGGGAGAGGGCGCCACCAGAACAACCCTCTGAGCGCAACCCGAGCAGGGGTCGGCACCAGAGCAGAAAAGGTGCCAAAGCATTAGGAACAGACGGGCAATCAACTTTGACAGATGGGTCATTTTTTCCACTCACATAGCCTTTATTAAGTGTATAATTAACATCATGTTTCATGAAAGAAATAAACTATGACAGAGAGGCTCAGGCGCTCATCTAAATAGTGTCACTTGTTATGCGCAGAAGCGCGCACGCACTCCCACACATGTTATACGTCCACAAAACCAGCTTGATCAGGACACTCTCCAGTGAATACCTTAATCAATTTTAAAAAGGGAATACATTTTAAAAAGAATGGTAAGGGGTGTAGAAGAAGATAAAAGATATTAGCATCACATGCATTCCAAAGACAAAGTTAAATGGAATTAAGATTCACATTATCATCAGTAAAGACTCATCATCAGTAAGCAATTTACAGAGATAATCCATAAGGAAAACATTGGGGAGATAAAAAACAAACCTTTAACAGCTTTCTTAAATTGTTCTGGTGACAACTTTAAAATAATTTATGAGATGGCAGAGCGTTCCATATCACTGAACCTCGATAAATTAAACCAAACTGTAACTGAGATGTTCGACACGGAAGAGGTCTGAGTTTGGAGTTATTTCGAGTCAAATAATTGTGGAATTGTTCATTAAAGAATCAACAATTCCTCAAGAAATATGAGGAAAGGGTCCTATTCAAAGAGCTGTGCACAAATAACGCGATCTGAAGTTGGTTAATGTGATAAACACTGAGGATGCCGGACTGGAAAAACAACGGTTGAGATGAATGAGTTTGATGAACACAGTTAATAATTCTTAATGCTCGTTTCTGAAGACGAAGAATAGGGATGAGTTTAGTGGGATGAGTACTCGCCCAGACTGAGTTACAGTAGTATATATATGGCTAAACCAAAGAATAGTATAAGAGAGTGACAGCCTCAGTGTTAATCATATGTTGGACTTTTCCCAAGATACCAACACTTTTAGCAATTTTAGTAGTAACTGTGCTGATCTGTTTTTTCCAAGATAGAGACTCATCGAGCTGTACACCCAGAAATCCTGTAGACTGCACTTTGTTAATAATAGTATCGTTCATTTTTATATTCAAAGACTGATTATCATTTCCTGGCAGTGTACCAAAGAGAACACAAAATGTTTTCTTAATATTGAGAGGTAATTTGTTACAGTTAAACCGATCACTTATCTTGATGAGTTCTTCATTTAATACTTTGGCTATTTTGTTGGGGTTTTTACGAGAGTAAAAAATTATGGTGTCAACAGCAAATAATAACTTAGACACTTTGCAAGAGACATTACATAAATCATTAATATAAATGAAAAATAATAACGGCCCAAAGGACCGATCCAAGTAACATGACAAAGGGAGGAATTAAAGTCATTTAAACTGTTGTCTGTCCTTAAGAGAACTCAAAAACCAGAGCAATTCAGATTTTTTTACTCCAAGATGAGAAAGTTTAAGAAGAAGAATGGGATGACTTACAGTGTTTTTAGATTGTAGGACTAAACCAAATACATCGTTGGAAAGGTCTTGACCTGGAGAGTAACATAAGTCAGTCTGGAGATTGTAAATGGCTCCTGCTTTGAAATATTGACCTCTGAACCTTGACCTCAGTGCATGATAGAAGGCTTGTCATTCAGCAACAGAAGGGGCTAAAGACATGGGATCAACTTTTAGAGAGAGCTCTTGACCTCAGCTATGTGACCATACACATGTGGGCATAGTCACACAGTGGGAGCACTATCAGATATAGTTAAAATTAATTTTCACCCATTTAACAATCATACAATTTAAACCTGATAACAAAAATGTTATATAATAAAATTAATAAAATAATAATGATATACGTACATTCACCCAACTTGTATCTCTGGTGCCAACTAGGGTAGCAACGTTTAATCGACTAGTCGACTAATCGCACACATGCCTAGTGATAATTGATCTAGTCAGTACACAGGGATATATTTGAGGCACTTGAGTCTTGTGATAATTTGGCATACGGATGAGAAGGCACTTTAACGTTTCTAAAAAAAATCTCTTGCACACTTTCTGTCAGTGGTGTAGTGGAGGGTATAGGCAGGTACACTGAGTGTACCCATCTCTCTTTTCTGGTGGTTTACACTATACCCAGTACCCACCTATCAGCTAAAAAGCCATTGGAATATATGGGAGTATACCCACTTCCTCCTTGGTAACCTACCCATCTCTACCCAGTAGTTCACCGAACTCATCAACAATCACTTCTTATTGCTAGTGTGCCATTGGTTAAGCTGCTATGGTTACCTACCCCTGCTCCAGAGACTGTTGAAATCACAGGAGATCAAAGACGCTGAGATCACATTTTCTCCATTCTGATGTTTGTTCCTAATAAAGTGCTCAGTGATTGGGAATCCTGTTCTATTCTTTCACATGTGAAGGTCTATACACTTTGTATATTGTATTATATAGATTGCTCAAAATCATGATGACCTTTACTTAAAAAAAAAAAAAGGTTTGTTGTACATGGAATGACCTCATACATAACCTGATGTGAACCTTTTTGTCCTAACTGTTGTCTTTTTTACTTTAAAGTGACGGCGGGTGGTTTTGGAGGGCTTCTCTATCAGGCCCTGGTCAACCAGACACTAGATATCACAGTTACAGGTCTGCCCAATGACCTCATGCTGAGGAAGCCGTCTTTTTATGGACGGAAGCAACTGGAGGCCACTTTGAAAGAGGAGGACCAAATTTCCTTTCACATAAGTACGAATTTTAGCTGAATGTGTTTCATTACGAATTGTGATCTAAATACATTACATAATGTACTGTACGCTCCCTGAGCCACTCAGATGGCTGGTTTTTCTGTGGCAATTGCACAGCCA
This sequence comes from Sebastiscus tertius, assembly GCA_916701665.1. Classification (NCBI taxonomy): domain Eukaryota; kingdom Metazoa; phylum Chordata; class Actinopteri; order Perciformes; family Sebastidae; genus Sebastiscus; species Sebastiscus tertius. The sequence continues at coordinate 9,317 of CAKAOH010033329.1, read as the reverse complement.
AATACTAAGTCTGTAATTACTGTGACTTAATGCCACTTTTGTCAGATGTGGTCTCTCTTACACCAGGAACACAGCAAAGAACCAGAATTCAGTTCAATGGAGACAGCCCAATCTCTAGTTGGTAGGGCCCTACTAGCCTATACATTTAGGATAGATGTGTGTTGATAATGCCTTTCTCACTTTATTCCAATTAAATAAATAAAAATGTTAGTGTATTGTAGCACCTCCTATCAGATGAAACCCACATGCATAGATATACATGATATATTAAGAATTATGCAAGCTCATATGTTTATAGGAAATCCAGCTTGTGTTAAAAATAGTTTTTTGACTTAACATGTTCTCTCAATATATGTTTAGCAGCCAGTTTTTCATCACCAGCCACCGTGGAATCCATGGATGTCCACGTGTTGGTTAAGAAGGTCCAGGATTTGTTCAACCAAAAATACAGTAATCTCTTTTTTCTGTATTTTCAGTTGTATGTTTTACTGAACTGCAACGCTGATGGCTGGTTATACTTCTCCTTCTGTGGTTTCCTTTTTGTTAGTGGGCGTCATGTCACCTGACTGCTCACTAAAATAAATAAGTGATAACACCCTCTTGAATTAGGTTGGTAGGGCCCTACTAGCCTATACATTTAGGACAGATGTGCGTTGATAATGCCTATTCAATAGCCTGATAACAGTCAAATCGGGTGAATAGTCCACTGTGATCCACCGGGTAACAGACAGGGAAACTCACACTGTAGTACCATTGTCGGAAAAGCACCAAACAGCCCAGAGGAGCAGACAGAAACCAGGAACACTGAGGCAGAACTCGTGGTCGTAGGACAGAAGGCTGAGGTTATTTCCGGGATTATGACGAGGCAGGTAAATCAGAGACAAGGCGAGGTCGGCAACGGGAGATCAGTCGAAAGAATGAGTGCTGCAAACGCTGCGGTGACACTCGTAACATGCTGCATGCTGGATACACCGGCACTGTGAGGACTATGTGAATTGAAGAATGAGGAGGGAACGAGTGTTCAGGGACCACCTCACCCCACAGGTGCTTTATTGCATCGACCATTTATGGTTGAATGTGGTCGTGTAGAGGGCGGGATATGAGGCTGATCCACGTGCAGACATTTCCAAGTTGATTTGTGATTTATAAAAGGAAATTGCGCACTGACAGGCGTGTGCACGTGTTTTACAAATCAGAATATTTTTTGGCGTACGTACATTTCCTCATTTGAACGTACACTGACATTTAGAGTGGATCCCACGCAATGTTTTATAAATGAGACCCCAGACCACTTCAGAATGTGGTCTGAGCAATCAGATCTCAATGAGTGCATTCACACCTGTACTTAGAGCTGTCCACATGTGATCCCATCACCCAGGATGTTAATGCCAGGTCTGAACAGAGCAATAGTTGAGCAGATACAGTTGCTTCACTTTGTAACTTCCATGTTGGACAAAAAGACAGCATCATTACTAGGCTCTACTTATCTGGGTCTCGCTTCCCAAAAGCATCTTAAGACTAAGACGATAGTAAAATGATCTATTATGTATAAAGGGCAGTAAGCTCAAAGCTGTTTACTGCACTTTTGTTTTCATACTGAACAACTCAGAGTATAAAACATCTTTATGATGTGTGTATTTTAAACATAGCATGGCTTACACACTGTTTAGTGTACTCGCTCTGAAGTACTGCTTTGAGAAACACATGTAGAAATTTAAGAGCGGTCGGTTACACACTTTACTTCTAAGATAAATTGTTAGCAGGAGATGATGGGACTCTGTCCTGTTTTACTGCTCAGATATTGGATGTGAAGAATGATTTTATCTATTTAACAAACCTGGACAAGTTTTAGGTTTTCTCAAGAAATCACCTGCATTATCTGCCTTACCATTTCTAACCACTTCTGTTCTTTAATATAAAATGAATTACAAACAAATACAAGTGTTCATTTTAACAGCAGAAAGGCTAAAGGCCTCTGCTTCTCAAAGTAACACCACATGGAGGAAACCAGGAAACCATATGTAAATACAGAATCTAATTTCCATACATTGATGGGTCAGAGTCTTTCATCTCACTGAAGCTAATTGTCTGGAAACTATAATTATGACTGGATATTGTTAATTGCCCATTAATTAGAATATCACTACTCTGAGTGAGGCCTCCCCCCTCTTCAACCTTTCAAAATGCCCTTCATTCTGATGAGGAACCGGTCCCCTTCCAGCAGGAATCTCCTGGCAGCTCGCTGCTCTAAAAATAAGTCTTGTTGTTCCTGCTCTGTGAATATGAGATTGCTGTATCACTTCCTCTTCCCACAACAATTAATCAAGACCACTGAGCTGCCCCTCAAACGAAGCTGCCTTTCCCCCAGGTATCACAGTGGCTTTGGCAATTGGGAGGAAATTACCTTTTGAGAAATGGCTGAATCAGGAGGAGGCAATATTTGAGCAGGATGGTTGTTTCCTTTCTGGAACAGGACTTTTTGTTTTTAATGAAGTCAGGTTACCTCCTATAGAAACAGGAAATAAATATATATGTATATATATATATATGTATATAAAAAAGAGATGAGGAAGATAAAGCTATTTCAATCAGGAGGGACTTAATTTTTTGAGTGAAAGAATATTAAATTTACAAGTGCACAGCAGGATGAGAAATATGAATAGTCTTTGGCGATTAGACCCCATCGTAAATAATATATATTAAGTTTATATTAGGTTTCGATGTGATGGAGGATGCTGAAGATCAAGGTGTGATGAGAAGTGGACTTTTGATGAGTCAACCTGAGCGCTGGGACTGATGACTGGAGGTGAATGGGCTGGAGGAGGGTGCGATGATTTTGCCTGCAATGGGTGATTGAGAAGCTGGAGAAGTGAGAGAGAGAGAGAGAAAGAGAGAGAGAGAGAGAGAGAGAGAGAAATAACATATATCCTGAGTTCATCCATCTCCCCGATCCTCAGAGAATACCATACTTATATGGGGAGAAAAATCAATGTGCAATATTAGCTGCAAAATATGTTGACTATGTTGCCATACAATAAGAGGTGCTACAAGCTCTGAACATGTTTCTGATTGACTACGTCTGTAAAAGAATGTATATTTAAAATGTATTTGGTATATTGTGATTGTGATTATTTTGTGATTAATTCTTGTGAAATGTAATTATTCAATTTTTCATAATTGAGCCAATTCTACTGTATGGTAGTGAAGTGTGGGGTCCTCTTGCAAAGAAAGACTTTGAAAAATGGGACAAACACCCACTGGAAACTCTACACGCTGAGATTTGCAAGAGCATTCTCAGAGTCCACAGGAACACCCCCGACAATGGATGCCGAGCTGAGCTAGATCAACTTCCCCTTCTAATTAGGATACAAAAAAGAGCCGTCAAATTCTACAAACACCTAAAAACAAATGACCCTGACTCCTACCATTACAAAGCTCTCCACTGCCAAGAGGAGAACATAGAGAGGAGTCCCCTCAGCCAGCTGGTCCTGAGGCTCACCTCCTCTAACAGCACAAGGCCTGAGGACATAAATTGCCCTCACACTATCTGGACCAACCAAATTATAGCTAAAGAAAACGACGAATTATATCAACTACTGGACATCTACCACAAAAACTCACAACAAACTTCAATGCTATTTGGCTCTAAACAGACAATACACAGTGGCAGACTACCTGACCACCGTGACTGACCAGAAACAGAGAAAGACATTGACTATGTACAGACTCAGTGATCACAGCCTGGCTGCCTAGAGAAGACAGGCTGTGTCAGCTCTGTCCACAGAGACAGGTGGAGACAGAGCAACATTTCCAGCTACAATGTAGCACATATGAAGAAATTAGGAAAAAGTTCTTTATAAAAATTAAATGTAAACTCCAAGATTTTGATTCCCTCTCTGACCAAACTAAAATGCAACATCTACTTGGAGAAAATAGTGTCATCAGCATAGAAGCTGCAGGATATGTCAGTGCATGTCACAGCCTAAGAGACAACCACAACAACACATAACATAACACACCAATTTTTTTTTTTTTTTATATATATATATATTTGGCATTTGATATTGCAATGTATTGTTATTAATTGTTTTTTATTTGTTTGATTGTTTTATTGACACAACAAACATTAATTACTTCTGTATTGTTTTCTACCATTTTCATGCATGTTCTTTTTAAATATCTATATATTATAATTTGCTTAATGAATTGTATATATGTATATGTTTTTGTTTTTATTTTGTCTTTTTTTTCTTATTATTGAATTGACGTTTTGGCAATATTGTCCACCTGACAGTCATGCCAATAAAGCATATTGTATTGGAATTGAATTGAGAGAGAGAGATATATAATTAATAGTCCTCCTGACTGAACTTACACTGATCTCCATTTCCCAACACTTAGTTTCACAATGATTGTGATGATGCATTGCTATGTACCGGCTTTAAGTCAGTAGTTAAGCATTATTGACCTCTGTGTGATAAACATTACAGAAACCTGTGCAGGTATCCATAGAAGTTGTTCAATCAAAGCAGCACTGATCACTTACCTGTGTGCCTGAGCAAGGCTGAGCTCTGGGATGAAATGATTCTGCTGTCCTACTTTAGCCTGGGTAAGTAATGGAAGCAAAGTGCCAGCAGGCAGCAAGGTGATAAATGGGAGACATGACCCGAGCAAATGAGAAGAAAAAGCAATTTCACATGATGACATGCTAAGACAGTCTCCGTCTAAAGAATATCTTCAATTTTCCTGCACTTTACTATTACTGTGGTGGATCACGCACCATCATCAGTCACAGGTGAGTGCTGTGCCCCCCCGTCTCATTATGTTTCATTCATAATTGTAAATCAGATGAACCGGAATAGTGCACTTGGATCCACTTTTTCTCTCTGCACACATGCCGTCATTTCCAGCTGCGCAACCACAAACAGTGTTCAGAGCTCCCCCGCAGTGATTACCGCCTGCTGTTATGTTCTGCTATCATGTCACTTGTGAAGTGATATGAGTGTGTCTGCTGCTGTCACTGATAGACCCTTTAGGGTAACAGTGACATCTAAAGGCCTATGCGCTGTTTTCCCCTGAAGCCTGAGATCTGTACTGCTCCTTCTCTGTCCGTCTTGTTGTTGTTTGTTGAACATCACTTCAGAGAGAGCAGCAGCGCTGGGTTACTGCAGCGGACACACCGAGGGCATACTATACATGAGTCAATTTATTTATAGAGCACAATGTCGACCAGTACTTCACAGAGAAATTAAAAATACAATTAAATATCTCAAATAAGACAGCTTTATCTCTACTTTCTTGACACAGACACATCGGGTGACCGGTGATGTATTTCGCAAAAATGTCCGTGAGATCGTGTACTGCTGCTCACTCTTTATCCCTATTGATTTTCTGTGCTACTCATCAATCCCTTAGATATCTACGCTGTTACTCTCCCTATATCTAGTCCACATCATTCTCGATTTGTTATTTATTGTCTTGTCTAGCCTAGCATACCTGCCAAGCCTTTTTTTTCCCCTTCACAGCTAATGATAATCAGCTAACTTGTTAACACTTTGCTAACTTGAGCCGAGTGTGCCGCTGTTACAGACACGGTGTCTCTGCTAGAGAGACGTTTCCGTGAATTAGAATAGCTTTTTTCAGCTAGCGTTAGCTTAGATATTACAAGCACTCCAGACAGCATTAGATGTAGGCCTGCTAGGGATAGCTTTAGATTAGCCTCGTCGGCAGGTGCTGCGGAGTTTGTCCTTGTCAAGCCACGTAGGAGGACTCGCCGGAGATTGTAGCCGGCTGTGCTGCAATCACCTCTCCCAACTGCAAACCAGTTTTCCACCCTTGCTAGCCTTGTTTGTAGTCCTGTGTGTCTACGTGCCTCCTCCATTCCTGCTGACAGGGTTGAGCAAAGCACGCAAAGCCTTAGTGGACTTAACTACCCGCAATGTTAAATTTGCATCGCAAGCCAATGTGTACTGTTTACCCGGGACAGTACAGACAGTACACACTGATTGGAACAATGGAAATTCCTCATTTTATATTCCAGTTATTTCCTAACAGTTAGTTTCTGCCTCATGTTGGTCATAGGGCTAACAGCTTGTTGCTGCTACATTACTTTTTGTCATCCTTCTTTCCTGTTTTTCTCCTTTTGTCCTCCCTGCCTTCTTTCTATGATCTGTATCCTTCATATCAGTCACTGTGATGGTTATAGGTCTATACTAAATGAAGAACAGGGATCAATCAGAATATAGCCCATTTTTTGTGTTACCACCAAATGGTACAAAAAGTAGCCTAAAATTATCACAAGCTACCGAAAACCATTCAAATAAAAAGTAGCCTCGGACCCAACCTGAACACGGCTACCTGCATTCGACTTTTCCTCTTGTTTCCCCCTCAGTTCTCTGTCAGCTCAGGGTGTTTAAATTGTATTTATTACACAGGTGCACATGGCACAGTGCCTGTTTTTAGTTCACTTTCTCCGTGATGAATTTAGAGCAGCAGCCTGCAGCTCCAGCACTTTGTCCACCAGGGGAAAACAGATGAGGTCGACCTAGAGGTCAGCAGCTGCTCCTGGGCAAGACGCAGCTGGACACCACTCCCCACAGAGACACTTCACTGCACAGCACAACACTAAAACCACAGGACCAACAGGCATCTCTCAGAGCATGTTACAGGACTGTGTATTTAGGCTCCATTGAGAGACTAAAGGTTAAATCCCCGGTGAGAGTACACTGCTGCCAACCAATGCCACGGGTCAGTACTGGTCAAGCCTTTTCTTTCACACTCCAAAAACATCTCACCTGGCCAGCTGCTGTGGTGTCTCATCAAACTAAAGCTAGAAAAAAGACCAGTCAGCTGGTACCTCTTTAGCCCCTTTCAGACAGTGAATCTGTAACATTGCTGGCTTAATCTGTTAAAGTAATGGTCTTTGGGGCGAGCCACGATGCTCTCTTTGAGATGAAAAGGTGGTGCTGCTACAGAACAGCAGCGATTAGGAAAATAGTGATATGCCTACCAACAAAGAAGTGTTCTCAGAGGCTGCATCCGTGATGGATTTTAAAACGTACTTAGGCGTTGAAACCTTTAATAATGACCATTGAACGCTGGTGGCAAGACACCAGCGTTCTAATCGCGTTGGGTCTAATCTTTTGATTAGATGGAAAGATTGCAACCATCCAACATTTACACAATTGCTTAGAGATATGTTATATTTTATTAAGTTGGAGAAGATCGGGGATTCTATTAAGGGGTCAGCCGACAAGTTTTCATTGATTTGGCAACCTTTCATTAGTCGTGTTGATTCCTTAGACTCAGATAACTTCGTGGCTGACTAAAGTTTGGTGTATGTGTGTATATACAGTATATATACAGTATTTGTATGTATATATTTGACCAGGAATATTGCAAACGAAGCATTGGAAGGACCCCTGATTTGTCTTTGTGTTCAATTCTTCGGCTTAACTCCTGTGCTTGTTTTATGCATGTTAATGCCCTAGATGATAGGATGTACTGTCCTAGACCCCTGACACTTTATCATCATTTATTTATGTGTTTATTTTTACTTATGTGTTTATTTTTTTATTTTAACTATGAATATTTTATTTTATTTGTAAATTCATGTGCATTTATTATTTCTTTTGGACACTTGTTTTCCTTTTAGTTGAGTGCCCTCTGGGTATTGTCATGGGGTTTGTGCAGTGGATTGTCAGAGTTGTATTAACAATAAATATAATTTACAAATATAAATATATTTGATTTTTGACATTTAATTCTGTAAATTTGTGTTATTGTTCAAAAGATCCTGTACATGGAATTGACTGGACAATGTGTTGTCCTGTACTGTTATGAATATGATGCCCCTGTATGACAGGATTGTACAACAGTGATAAGTCCAATGAAATTGTAGTGTTGTATTGCCTTTGCTCTACAGATAAACTTCAGATCTGGAGTCTTTTCAGAACGATGTTCTTATGTAAGCTGGCAAGCTGTTGGCCTTTTTCTATCCTCCAGTGTATGAAGCACGAACAATCCTCGTTGCACTGGACTACAACCATCACAACAACCATCAACCGGGAAGGCAAAGTTGTGTAAGTCATACTTTTCAAGTTACTTTGAAAACATTATTATTTATTGGTTGTTTGCCTGATGAAATCTGAGGAGATTTCAATAACGTCACTAGGGAATGATGCCACCATCACTGCATCATCTCACTAACAGAATGGAAAAACACAGTATGTTGTGACTGTCAGCTAATATTACATTGTTGTCTTTCAGACCAAAAAACAGTCTTTAGCAAGAAGTCCAAACGTTACTGTGTCACCACAGAGAAAGTTGCCAAGGACTACAGCTACATCCTTCAGCTGCAGCGAAACATCTTGGGATGATTGACAGACTGCAGGTGGTGAGGATGGGAGATAAGATCTCTGCTGAGCTCACGGTCAGCACGAGAACCCCTCAGGGCTGCTGCCTTTGCTCTACAGATAAACTGTTTGGGCTGAGGCATGAGCCATGACAGTGTTTCCACTGAGAAGAACAACATCATTATTAAGTATGCAGATGACACAACCATCCTCGGCCTCAACCAAGGTGGGGACGAGTCTGCATATAGGGAACAGGTCAAAAAAATCATCAGCTATGGAGAGGACAACGACCTTGTTCTCAACATAGAAAAAAACAAAAGAACTCATCGTGGACTTCAGGAGGAGAGCCCCCCATCTGCAGCCTCTCATCATCCAGGACTCAGAGGTGGAGCGGGCTGACAGTTTGAAGTTCCTCGGCCATCACCTGACTGACAACCTGAGCTGGGCCAAAAACACTACTGAAACAATGAAGACAGCTCAGCGGCGGCTGCACTTCATCAGGCTGCTAAAGAAGGCTGGACTCAGACGTTAGCCCCTCACCCTGGCCTACCGAGGACTGGTGGAAAGCATCCTCACCAGCGGCATCACGGTCTGGTTTGGGAATGCTACCCAGGCTGAGAGGAAATCGCTGCAGCGAGTCATAAAAACTGGAGAAACAATCATTGGCTCCAACCTCCCCTCCATGGACACGATATATACCCAACGCTGCAGAGCACTCTTTCACAACAGCTTCTTCCCAGCTACAATAAGACTGGTGGCAAAGGACGTTAAATTGGGACACAAATACCCCACACCTCACCTCACCTCCATACCATTACTGACACACAGTACACCTGAACTGAATGGACTGTAATGGTGTGCAACATGCTGCCTTCCACTGTGTAATTGTCTGAAATATATTAATTATTTATTTTTTAAATATTTTTGAGAGCTACAAGTTCTTTTAACATGGTCATGAAGCAT